>PVIU01009287.1:39756-77594 GCA_004026605.1 Ondatra zibethicus
AAAGAAAGAAAGAAAAAGAAAAAGACTCCAAACTTGGGAAGAAGCTTAGGAGCAGAGTCCTCAATGAAAAAAATTATCTGAACTGAGACTTAAAGAATAAGAAGTAACCAGCTACACATAAAAGCAGAAAAACTATAGAAAATTAAATCAAAATATACTGTTAATCTTCTTTTGTCTTACAACTTACCCAGAGATGCTACATGTTACTAAAAGGTTTTAGAGTACAGCCTTCAAGCCATAAGTGAGCCATGAACACTGGCAAGTTATAATCTACTAACTGTCCTTTGTTCTTTAAGTAACTTAAAAATCATTTCAGCCGGCATTTCTCATAGGGACACTAGAGATATACATATAATATTTAGGACAACCAATGTAACACAAATGTGATTGTATCCTAACCACTTTTCCATGAAATTAGAAAATTAAAGCCTGGATCCATAAACTCTGCCCAAGATTAACTGCACACACCTAGGTCTGCCCTTTCCTAGTCTAGTGCACTAGCAACAGGTTTAGACTGAAGGTAATGCTGTTAGTGACTACATTTCTCCTTGTAGTTAAGGAATCAAAATGGCATGTTCTACTCAGTAATATCACATACTTCCGAAAAAGTAGTTTCAGTCAAGCACACTAACACACACTCGGTGATAGCAACTGCTTAGAAGGCTAAGGCAGGAAATTTGCAAGATCAAGATCAAGGTCAGCCTGTGAGTTCAAGTATACTTCAAGTAATCTCAAAACACAAAGTAAAAACAGAAGCTAGGCCAGGCATGGTGGTGTATGCTTTTAATCCCAGGACCCAAGAGCACAGATCTCTCTGAGTTCAAGGCTAGCCTGGTCTCTACATAGCAAATTGCAGGCCATTAAGAGATACATGGTGACATCTTGTCTCAAAAATTAGTATTTTTTTCTTATTTTTTTGTTTGTTTTTTTCGAGACAGAGTTTCTTTGTAGCTTCGGAGCCTGTCCTGGAACTACCTCTTGTAGACGAGGCTGGCCTCAGACTCACAGAGCTCCTCCTGACTCTGCCTCCCAAGTGCTGGGATTAAAGGAATGCACCACCACCTGGCTCTTATCTTTTTCTTTAAGAGGCTAGCAAGATGGCTCAATGAGTAAAGACACTTAGCAGAGCAGTGGTGGTACAGGCCTTTAATCCCAGCACTTGGGGAGCAGAAGCAGGCAGATTTCTGATCTGAGTTTAAGGCCTAGCCTGGTCTATAGAGTGAGTTCCAGGACAGTGAGGGCTACACAGAGAAACCTTGTCTCCAAAACAAATAAACCAAAAGAGTAAAGACACTTGCCACCAAGCTAAACAACCTGAGTTCAATCTCCAAGACCCACAGAAGACAACCTATGCCCGAAAACTGTCTACACATGCTATGGCATTAACTCATATACATATATACACCTAAAAGAATACATAAAGAAATACAATTTTAAAAGAAACACGAGAGTGAACAAAAGGACAAGACCTCAGCGGTAGAACATTCCTCAAGCATACACAAAGGCCCTAAATTCAATCCCCAGTACTATCCCCCAAAACAAAAATAGCTTCATATACCAAATGTGAATGTATATGCCTGCAATCCCACTACTCAGAAGGCTGAAGCAGGAGGGTCTCGAGTTCAAAGCAGTTTTAAAATAATAATATAATAAGAGCAGTTCAATGGTGGTATACATGTTTAGCATGTATGAGGGCCTACATCTGATCCCAAAAATACACACACAAAGAAAAAAAGGAAGAACAGAAGAAAGAAAAAAAGCAACAATGAACTGAGAAAGACTGAGAAACCTAGAAATAATAGATTCTGTTTTAAATGAGATAAGACTGCTATTTAGAAAAATGATGGATGGTGAAGCTAGTGCGATGGCATGGGCCTATCCCAACACTGAGAAGAAAGCTGAGCAGGTCTCATGTTCAAGGCTCAAGACCAGCCCTGGTAACTAACTCAGCAAGATATCTCAAAATAAAAAGCAAAAGGAAATGGCTGTGTAACTCAGTGATATAGCTCTTACTTAGCATGTGCAAAACCTTAGGTTAAATTCCCGGTTCATCCAAAATGGGTGGGGCTGGCCTCTCAAGAGAGATGGGTTCTTTGGGATGGCTCAGCGAGTAAAAGGGCTTGCTGCCAAGCTGCTCATCTGAGTTCTAGCCCCAGCTCCCAGATGCTAGGAGAGAGCTCACCCTGCAACTTGTCCTGATTTATACATGTGCGCGCATGCGCGTGCAAACACACACACACACACACACACACACACACACACACACACACACACACACACGCAGTCAAACAAACATATACATACATATATATACTCATACAATAAAAAACATAATAAACAGATTCAACGCAATGCCCATCAAAATCCCAGCAAAATTCTTCAAAGACCTCAAAAGAACAGTACTCAACTTCATATGAAAAAGCAAAAAACCCAGGATAGCCAAAACAATACTATACAATAAAAGAACCTCTAGAGGCATCACAATTCCAGACTTCAAACTCTACTACAGAGCTACAGGACTGAAAACAGCCTGGTATTGGCATAAGAACAGACAGAAGGACCAATGGAACCAAACTGAAGACCTGGATATCAATCCACAGATCAAAAAATATCAAATGGAAAAAAGAAAGCATATTCAATAAGTGGTGCTGGCATAAATGAATATCAACATGTAGAAGAACGAAAATAGACCCATATCTATCACCATGCACAAAACTCAAGTCCAAATGGATCAAAGACCTCAACATAAAGCCAGCCACACTGAACCTTATAGAAGAGAAAGTGGGAAGTACACTTGAATGCACTGACACAGGGAACCACTTTCTAAATAGAACCCCAGCAGCACAGACACTGAGAGAAACAATTAATAAATGGAACCTCCTGAAACTGAAAAGCTTCTGTAAAGCAAAGGACACAGTCAACAAGACAAAACGACGGCCTACAGAATGGGAAAAGATCTTCACTAACCCCACATCAGACAGAGGTCTGATCTCCAAAATATACAAAGAACTCAAGAAATTGGACACAAAAAGATCACATAATCCAATAAAAAAAAATGGAGTACAGACCTAAACAGAGAACTCTCAACAGAGGAATCTAAAATGGCTGAAAGACACTTAAGGAAATGTTCAACATCCTTAGTCATCAGAGAAATGCAAATCAAAACAACTCTGAGATTCCATCTAACACCTATAAGAATGGCCAAAATTGGGCTGGAGAGATGGCTCACAACCAAAAATATAAGAATGGCCAAAATCGCTGGGCAGTGGTGGCACACGCCTTTAATCCCAGTACTTGGGAGGCAGAGGCAGGCAGATCATTGTGAGTTCGAGGTCAACCTGGTCAACAAGAGCTAGTTCCAGGACAGGCTTCAAAGCTACAGAGAAACCCTGTCTCGAAAAACAAAAAACAAAACAAAACAAAAAAAAGAATGGCCAAAATCAAAAACACTGATGACAACTTATGCTGGAGAGGTTGTGGGGAAAAGGGAACACTTCTGCATTGCTGGTGGGAATGCAAGCTGGTACAACCCCTTTGGATGTCAATGTGGCGATTTCTCAGAAAATTAGGAAACAACCTTCCTCAAGACCCAGTAATACCACTTTTGGGTATATATCTAAAGGATGCTCAATCATGCCACAAGGACATGTGCTCAACTATGTTCATAGCAGCTTTGTTTGTCATAGCCAGAACCTGGAAACAACCTAAATGCCCCTTGATTGAAGAATGGATAAGGAAAATGTGGTACATTTACACAATGGAGTACTACACAGCAGAAAAAAAATAACAACAGCTTGAATTTTGCAGGAAAATGGATAGAGCTAGAAAACATTACTTTGCGTGAGGTAACTCAGACACAGAAAGACAATTATCACATGTACTCACTAATAGGTAGTTTTTAAACATAAAGCAAAGAAAGCCAGCCTACAAACCACAACCCCAGAGAACTTAGACAACAATGCGGACACTAAGAGAGACTTACATAGATCTAATCTACATGGGAAGTAGAAAGTTGAAAAAGACAAGATCTCCTGAGTAAATTGGGAGCATGGGGACCTTGTAGATTGAAGGGGGGGGAGAGACAGGGAGGGGAGCAGAGAAAAATGTAGAGCTCAATAAATATCAATAAAAAAATACAAAAAAAAAACTAATAAAAGGGAGGTGAGGATGGTAAGAGTCAAAAGATGTCAAAGAGTTTTGAATGGAAGTTAAGGAACCTCTTTTTCCACAAACTTTGTAAAGTGATTTTACTCTTTAAAACTGTGTATATCACAACTTTCATAAAAATTAAACTAAAGGGCTGGAGAGATGGCTCAGTGGTTAAGAGCACTGACTGCTCTTCCAGAGGTCCTGAGTTCAACTCCCAGCAACCACATGTTGGCTCACAACCATCTGTAATGAGATCTGGTGCCCTCTTCTGGCCTGCAGGCACACACACACACACACACACACACACACACACACACACACACTGTATATACAATAAACAAATATTTTTTAAAAATTTAAAAAAAAATTAAACTAAAAGAGCCAGGTGGTGGTGGCGCACACCTTTAATCCCAGCACTTGGGAGACAGAGGCAGGCGAATCTCTGTGAGTTCGAGGCCAGCCTGGTCTATAAGAGCTACTTCTAGGACAGGCTCCAAAGTCACAAAGAAACTCTGTCTTGAAAAACAAAAAACAAAAAAAAAATTATATATAACACCTCAGAGGTTCCTAGATTTATAATGTCACCATTACTCTGTAACCTGGCGTTTTTGCACTCACCTTTCTCCTGTCTCGTTCTCTGGAAGAAGAGCCACAGCATTTTGAGGATTCCAGTTTCCCAGGGCATCACAGCTTCCGCATATTGCAAAAACCTCTCCTAAAGAAATCAGAGCAGTCAGACTTTTCCAAACAGCAAACTTTCCAATTTTAGAAGCAAGAAGAGAGCAGTCAGTTGCAATTATCTTTAGAGTCTCCCTGAGTCAAGAAAGAGGAGACTCAGGCAAGGCTTTTGACCCCCCCCTGGTCACTCTTACCACCTTTTAAGATAATTTGACTCATCTCTCCAGAGCCAGAGGTAGCAAGAAGAAATAGGCAAAGGAACAAGCTTTTCTTTATTTTTTCAACTACTTAGTAAGCAAATAACAAGCAAGCAAGAAGCAAAGTGATGAAGACACAGTACCTTCATTGAAGCTTCCCAATTTAAAGAAATAAACACCAAAGAGGGTATTTGTTTGTTTGGAGACAGGGTCTTACTATGTAGCTGTGGCTGTCCTTGAACTTACAGAGATCTACACGTCTCTGCTTCCAGAGTGCTAACAGTGGGCTACCAAAGACATACTAAGAATTCTAGAAAAAATATTAATAGCTGTAAAAGAGTCTTCTCCAACACCCCCCTCTGCTCCTCTACCTCCCTTCTCATACTCCCTAAACTTGAGTGCCCGCCTGTTAGCAAAGGTAGTTACTTTGTGACTAACTCTCGTCAGTTCATCTCTGTGATGTAGTCAGTTTCTTTTAACTTAAACTGCCTGTTTTCAACTCCTCTGGAGGAGAATAGCATAAAGACTGCTGAAGGGTGAGAGTTCCAACCTTGATCCCTAACATATGTAACTCCACCGCTCAGTCCTTGGCTTCCTACAAAAGTAGAGGTAAACCTGAAATATATGAGACTCTGTATCAAAAGGAGTACAACTTAGTCTGTAGTCTCTAGGAGGTCACATACAGGTCCAGAGATGAGCAATGGCCAGTGATAACCATCAGCTAAGCAGCAATCTGAAGAATTCTGCCCAGGGTATGTACCAGGCTTTCTGGCTGAGAACATAAACTTAGATATACCCTCTTCTGGCCTCTGCAAAGCAAAATACCCATACACATAAAATAAGGGGGAAATTTTTTTTTCAGGACATTTTCTTGAATGGGGGAAATTTTTTAAATGATTAATTTTTTTAAAAATCTAGGGAAAAAATGCTCACTTAATTTTAAAAAATATTCTAGAGTAAAGCTTTACCTGGTAAAAGAGTTCCTCTTATTTCAAAGGTGACCTGAGAAGGTGTCATTCTGATGGGTTTATTTTAGAATTTCTGCTAGGGAAGAAAAGAAAAATAGTTACTAATTATATACAAAGATAATAGCTTTTTACCATCAGTACACAATGAGGCTTGGAGAGTGTTGTTCAGTTGATCCAGTGCAAAATGCCCTTGGTCCAATCCCCAGCACCACATAAACATAGCATGGTAGCACTAAGAGATCAGAAGTTCAAAGTTATCCATGGTGTACAATGAGCTGGAAGCCAATCTGCAATACATGAGTCCCTGTCTTAACAAAGAAAGGGATCATCTGGGTGGTGGTAGCACATGGCTTTAATCCCAGCACTCGGGAGGCAGAGGCAGGCGGATCTCAGTAGAGTTTGAGGCCAGCCTGGTCTACAGAGTGAGTTCCAGGACAGCTCCATAACGACTGAGAAACCCTATCTTGAAAAATAAGACAATGGCTGGGCAGTGGTGGTGGCACATGTTTTTAAGCTCAGCATTCAGAAGGCAGAGGTACCCTTGGTCTACTGAGTTCAAGGCCAGCCTGATGTATGAAGAGTTTCAGGACAGTCAGGGCTTTGCAGAGAAATCCTGTCTCAAAAATAAAAATATTAAATTGGTTCATACCATATAATCCCATCTCTTGGGAAGCAGAGGTAGGGGATCTCTCAATTCCAGGAGAGTTAGAACTAAAATATTTGATGACTTTGCAATTCTTTTAAAATCATTTTCTTTGAAAATGTTTATGCAATTTGATCATGTCCATACCCCACTTCCTCACTCGGCTCCACCTAGAGCGCCCTCTACCTTTTACCCCAGCTTCACTTTACATCTTCCTTCATCATTAAAAAGTACATAACTTTGATAAGAAAAAGGCTAAAAGAAAAAGAAGAAAAGGATATAAGCAACAAGTAGTCAGAGTCCTTATATACAAATTGACTGCATTAAGTATAAGTATCCAGCAAGACTTACGGTTTTGTTACACACTTTCCAAAAACCCAAGAATGAATGAACCAGAAATACTGCAAAACAAGTATGTCCAAACTTTATTTTAAGGGAGTCAAGATTCTCTTGCCACACACTTTCTCCTTTGATAAGCAGCTGTGCTAAGTCAACCTATCTTTCCTAACCAGGTCTAGGTTAGGGTGGTAGGAAAAGTAAACCCTAGAGACAGAAAAAGCTCAACTAAAGACTTCTACTTTAGTAACAAAAAAGCAACTTAAGTCCTTCAGCTAGACCTACATAAACTAGTTATGTTTGGTTAAAAAAAAAAAAAGCTTATGAATCTGTTTCTAATACACAATGTTAACTTGCTACCCACAGAAACCCTTCCTCAAAATTAAGTCTTTTCAGATTTTTTTCTTCATAGGATCAACACACTCAGATTCTTTAAATTTAGTTTCAACTACAGTCTATTACAACAAAACAAAAATAAAACAAACTTGATCTGATGTTCATATGACCACTGCACTTTCAAGTCAACAACATCATGCAAAATCACATCTCGTGGTACTCTGGATTCTAAATCTCTTCTCAGTACTGTCCTTTTTTTTTTTTGGTTTTTCGAGACAGGGTTTCTCTGTAGCTTTGGAGCCTGTCCTGGAACTAGCTCTTGTAGCCCAGGCTGGTCTCGAACTCACAGAGATCCACCTGCCTCTGCCTCCCGAGTGATAGGGTTAAAGGCCTGCGCCACCACCGCCCGGCTCTCAGTACAGTCTCAACCAAGGCGAAATGTCTTCCTCACTTCACAGATTTTATTTACAGAAATCTACACTTCTAAGGCTGAAATCCTTTGCCTTTTTATTCATATTTTCTCTCCAATTTTTTTCCTTCCCACCTCCAGACTTAGCCAAGTATATTTGCCATACTTAACTAAGGGAAAACAGGAAATTCCTTTTTAAGTATATACATATACATAGATACATACATCTCTAGATAGTTACTAAATCTAAACAAACAACACATTCTTCAAATGGTGAGACATTTTACATAACAACTCAAATATCCAAGCCAGGCAGTGGTGGCGCACGCCTTTAATCCCAGCACTTGGGAGGCAGAGGCAGTCGAATCTCTGTGAGTTTGAGGCCAACCTGGTCTACAAGAGTTAGTTCCAGGACAGGCTCCAAAGCTACAGAGAAACCGTGTCTCGAAAAACCAAAAAATATAATTCAAATATCAAAAAACCCAGACATTTGTGGAGGAATGATCCAGGTCTCTAGAAGAATTCCAATCATATCTTTCCTTATACAGCATGCCCTTTAACTTACCAGCTAAATTTTATTTCATTTTATTTATGAATAAGGATGCTTCTAGAATCTAGTGGGCAGAGACCAACAGTGCTGCTAATATCACAGTGACTGAGCAGTCCCCTCCACAAATAATGCCCAGTTCAAAACAGCAACAGGTCTGAGGTTCAAAAGCCAGACCTATAATACCTAGGGAGGGCTAGTAAGTAATCGAATCTACAATTAATATTAGCTACACACTATAGATGCATTGTCACATAAACACCAATTGGAAAATGTAATGCTGAAAGATATTTTATAAACGTACAATATCATATACATTTTTACTACCTTTTTGTCACATATACAACAATTAGAAAATGTAATGCTAAACCGGGCGGTGGTGGCACACGCCTTTAATCCCAGCACTTGGGAGGCAGAGGCAGGAGGATCTCTGAGTTCGAGGCCAGCCTGGTGTACAAGAGCTAATTCCAGGGACTGGAGAGATGGCTCAGTGGTTAAGAGCACTGACTGCTCTTCCAGAGGACCGGGGTTCAATTCCCAGCATCCACATGGCAGCTCACAACTGTCTGAAGATCCAGTTGTAGGGGATCTGACACCTTCACACCAATGCACATAAAATAAAGTTAAATAAACCATAAAAATATTTAAAAAAAAAAAAAAAGAGCTAGTTCCAGGACAGGCTCCAAAGCTACAGAGAAACCCTGTCTCGAAAAACCAAATAAAAAAAAAAAAGGAGAAAAGAAAGAAAATGTAATTCTGCAAGATATTTTATAAATGTACAGTATCATACATTTTCACATACATATGTAAAACAAGATTAATGTAGTATCATGTTGTACTTGGACAAAGAGTCCCATACTTGACAACTTTGTTTATGATAAAAACGCCAAGTCTATACACAGGAGAAAATGTGTCTGTGAGCAAAATAATTTATAAAAACCTTACTTGATTTTCTGTTTCTAAAAATAAACAAGATCTTTTCATATGAATCCATCCTGTGCTAGAACTGCTAAAGAACACCTCACATATAAACAGTTCTGGATTAGCCTGCTGCCTGAACACTGCAATAGGTCTTTTAGGATGGCTGACAAAAACCGGAGTATAGAAACATTTCCAAATCAGTAAAACGTTCATTGAAACATTGTAATCCTCATTTAACATATCCAAATTATATCAAGAAAGTCCTAAACCTAACCAAAAAAAAAAACTTTAAAGTTACTGATTTGGTGGGGTTGGGTTTTTTTGCTTTTTGAGACAGAGTTTCTCTTGGTAGCCCTGGCTGTCCCAGAATTCAAATGCTGACCAGGCTAGCCTCCAACTCACAGATCCACCTACCTGCTTCTGCCTTTCATGCTGGGATTAAAGGCATGAGCCACCACCACCTGGCATGCTGAATTAATTTTAAGGAACAACCTAAACCCATAACTCAGCAATATGGCTGAATAACCAACCTCAATTCATTTATGTATGTGAGAAAGAGAAAAAGCGAGGGAAGGAGTTCCAAGGTATACACGTGAGGGTCAAAGAACAATTTGTAGGAATTGGTTCTCTCCTACCATGAATATCCTAGAGATCAAAATCACGCCCTCAGAACTCGGCTTTTCAGTAAGCATCCCTTTCTGCTCAGAGTCTAACCAGCTTGTCAATCTTAAACTGTAACCCGAACTTTAACCCAGTGTTTACAATTCTAAACTAAGGGCAATCTCATCTAGAAGACTGCAGAGTTGGTATTAAGCTAACTATTCATCAACTGGCAATAACCAATTCAGTCAATACAAAGTTAGGCACATGTAATTATTCTCATATATTCAAATCAACAGCGGGTACAAACTTAGCTCTAGACGTCTACTACATGAGGACACCAGGAAGAGTCTGTATATTTGATAAAAGGGAAATCAACCAAGCTTTCAGTTGTGACACAGCTACAGCAACTCGGCAGTGAACGGCTGCGGGGAGTGCAGCACAGGCAGCCACACATGCGGAAGGAAGCACAGAACCACCCAAGCAGACCAATGCCCTGGTCCACTTGAACTGTCAGAAGCCAGCAATCTACTTCGGCTGCCACCTGGGATGCTGTTTCAGCGGCAGCTTACTTGACGATGGATAGAGGCCAAAATGTTGGTGCGGGACTAAAGCATAAAGCTTTGGCACCCAACTGCCTCCAAACCACAGTGATGGTTTTAAAAAGTGCCTTTCTACTGAGAATCCCAAAATCTGCACATCGACCTTTAGTTCTTCTGCTGAACAAAAACATCCCAACTTGGATGGAGGTGGTCTTTCAGATACACATAAAGCAGTAGAAACTGCAAGTCACCCTGCATAAGTAGCTCATCAGACAGACACCCAGCTTACTATCACCTTACTACACAGCACACTTCTGGAGGTTTTGATGTTAGGCTTTGGTAACTTTTTTCCAATACAACCTCCAATTTGTACTGTCTAGAGATAAAGACTACACAGCACTTTCAGCTAAATTTGAAAAGCTAATTTGCTTACTTAGTTTTGAGGCAGGATCTCACTCGAAGACCCGCCTGCCTCCACCTCTAAGTGCCTGGATTAAAGGTGTGCACCACCAGGCCTGGCCTATTTTAACACTGCTAGAAAACTCAGTTTTTCATGCCACTGTAACTTGTTTACATTAAAACTTTCCAGTTTGCCCTACCTAGCAAGATCAACTTTACTTTCTGTTAAACGTTCAACAGTGGACCTAACCAGTTAACCAGCGTGGGAAACACACTGGAGATTTAAGCTAACCAAGGATACGGGACCATTCCAGTTACAGCTGAACTAAAGGTGGGTGTTTTTAGCCAACGGGTGTATTTCTAGCCAAAAAGAACATCTCTGTTTTCCTTAACAGCTTCTAGAAGAAAAAAAAAAGCTGTTTCTAATTCTCCTCGTTCTTCCCTAGATTCCACCAGCTTTGATCCTCAGAACATCCTACAATCCAACAGTTTAAGTGCCCATATTGATTTCTACTCAAGCTGGCTGGGGATCATTATGGCCCTACTTCTAAGACCTCCATATACTCTAAAGCCAATATTTTAATCAAGAATGGCTTTTTTCATTAAGCAAGCATTTATGGGGATTTCAGTAAGGCAAATTAATATTTTCATCAGCTTTAGACTTTAGACATGCAGTAGGCATTTTCCAAATATTTTCATTTCATTTCATGTTGATATTATTTTCATATGCATTTGTCGTACGCTTGTTATATACAAATAGTTGATTCACCCACCACCAACTTTTTGTGCACACCAAACATTACCCAGTTTTGTGTTCATTAATTTTCTGGGTCTAAATTTCCTGCATCTTTCTTTGTAGATTCCAACTGTGTTGGTTTTTTTTTTTTTTTGTGCTGTTTGTTTCTAGAACACTGGGCAATAGGGGGGGAAAAGACTAATAGCTTGTATTTATTTCTTCGTTATGTGTTAGAAATGTAACAGGCAGAAGGGTAGAGTTAGTGGGCAGAAGCAGGGCTACAGGGGACAGGAGTACGGAGGTGTACATCAGACCCGTCCACCCGGCTCGCTCGGTCAGAGAATCTCTAGAACCCAGCAAACTCCCGACTTCCCTCCGCTTCTGGCCGGACCCGGCTGATGAAGCCGGCGACACCAAGAAGAGGACCGCGACCCTAAAACGTCACCGAGAGCACGGACTACAGAGTTCCACGACAGCCCTGGGCTCTACCCACCCTACTGTACTGTCACCCGGAGTTTCTTTGGTGGGCACTAATTTTAGGCAATTTGGGAAAATCAGCAGCTGTCAAAACGGCGCGAGTCATCAGCACCGGCGCGAGGTGGCGGAGGTGGCGCCGAGGAAGGGAGGCACGGAGAGGGCTTCGGCTCCAGCGCTGCCGTTTCTTTGTTCCCCAATTTTCCGCCCGGTATTTCCGAGGCGGTCCCGGGTCACGCCGCCCGGAGGGACGCGGCAGCGGGGGACAGCCGGGGTTCCAGCCGCAGCGCGGCTCCGGGACGCCAGGCCGCCCGCCCGCCCGCATCTCCGCGTGAGCGCCCGCCCGCACCGCCGCCCGCCGGCCGCCCTCACCTGCCGCTCCGCGCCGCGCCGAGAGCCTGGGCCGCAGCCGACTAAGCCGAGCGTCCGCGCCTCGCCAGCGCTCCCTTAGGTGGCGGCTGGCAGCGCGGAGCCCCGCTACAGCCGCCTCTCAAACCGGTTTCAGCTGCCCTAATCTGCCAGCCCACCCCGCGGGGCGGGGTCGAAGGGCGGCGGGGAGGGGCGGTGCCTGACGTCACGCCCGGTCCCTTCCTGGCCAATCGGAGGCCGCGCGCCGGGACGGGCTGCGCGTTCCTGGCAGGCGGACCCAGAGACCTGAGGTGGCCCGCCCCCCCCCCCCCCCCCGCGGCTTGCCTGGTCAGGCTCAGCTGAGGACAGAGGGTCACGAGGGGACGGCTATAATCCCAGCATCCGGGAGGTTGAGCAGGGCAGGAAGATAGCGAGTTCGAGGCCAACCTAGGCTGCAAAAGTAGCCTGCCGTTTTCTGGAAACTAGCTTTCTTTACCAAACACACTCAGAGTAAACCCTTAAAGCTGCCGGGTGGTGGCGGAGCATACAAGCCCATGTCTGTGAGCTCGAGACCAGTCTGATCTACAGAGTGAGTTCCAGGAGAGCCGGGGCTACACAGACAGGTTTCCCTGTCTTGCAAAACAAAGCAAAAAACAAAAGAAACCATTAAAGCTGAAATAAGGACCTGGAGATAACTCAGTGGATAATGGCACTGTCCACCAAGTTTGACAACCTGCGTTCAACCCCTGGAACGCACAGAGTGGGGAAGACCCAACACTCTGACTGCTATAAGCCTGCTGTCAGAAACACAAAATAATAAATAAACCAGATAGAGACCCTCCCTCAACAGGGTTGTTTATTGTTTTCTAAAACTACCCTTCTTCATTTTAAGTCCTCCTCTTCCCTCCTTCCTTCCCTTCCCTCCCTCCCTCCCTCCCTCTCTCCTTCTCTCTCTCTCTCTCTCTCTCTCTCTCTCTCTCACACACACACACACACACATTTTCCACCAGCCACAAATTGACCACTAGGTAACTTTTTTTTGTTTTGTTTTTGTTTTTCGAGACAGGGTTCCTCTGTAGCTTTGGAGCCTGTCCTGGAACTAGCTCTTGTAGACCAGGCTGGCCTCGAACTCCCAGAGATCCACCTGCCTCTGCCCCCCAAGTACTGGGATTAAAGGCGTGGGTTCGGTAACTTTTAATGTAAAACTATGTAACCAGGTTACTTAAATTGAGATTGTAAACAAACAGAAGCACCTTCTCCTTTGAAGGAGCTACTGAAGGTCCAGAGCTGTACGTCTGTTAATCGCTTGGCGTTGACTTCATTTCTCTGTTGTTAGTCATACTTTAGCGATGAAGTTTTTCAAAAGAGTCTACTTCCTTTAAATGTTTCTAAAGTAGATCTCCATTCTTCTGTAATCACCACTTAGTGCCCTTCCCTAAATCCTCTTGAAATAATAAACAACAAAATGTCTGGGTCTGATGCAGGTCTATAATTCCAGAATTCTGAAGTTAAGTCGGGATTACTACCAGATGGAGGCTAGCCTTGGCTACACAGCAGATACCAGACCTGCTAGAGCTACGGAACAAGACCTTGTCGCAAAACAGTAACAAAAGCTCAACATATCCTTGAGTTCCACATTGGCAGATTCAAGCAATCACAGATGAAAAACAGGAAAACATGCATTTGTGCTAACCATAGCCTTTTTTCTTCTAACTAATACAGTATAGTCAATACTTATGAAGCATTTTCATCATATTAGGTATAATAAGAAACTAAAGAGCCGGCGGTGGTGGCACACGCCTTTAATCCTGGCACTCAGGAGGCAGAGGCAGGCAAATCTCTATGAGTTCAAGGCCAGCCTGGTCTACAAGAGCTAGTTCCAGAACAGGCCCCAAAGCTGCATACACATTGGAAGGATGGCCTAGGAGCAGAAACAGAGGGATTTCTGCAAGATAACTAGCTGGTAACAGGAGAGGATTTTCAAAGAAACCTGAATCCACACAGCTCAAGAAGGGATTCCTGGAATGCTTTCTACGCATGCCTAGAAACTCTTTGATAGCAGCATCTATGTCAACCTCGAGACTAGTCCTGCCACCAGAGATCCTAAAACAAGACCTGATAGTGTGTTCCCTCCTCTTACTGCCGCTCTGTGTGAGGGACATCATAATTCTTCAAACATATTCCTAATGAGATTAGTTTGAGGATTAACTTTATTATTACCGAAAGGGCACTGAGTTCTTTACATTCACAAAAATACTTAACATTTGCCATTTTATTTGATGAAATAATGAAATGCATTCTCGGTTGTCTGGAATCAGCACGCAATCTCGTTTTGTGTGTTCCTTTTTAAATGTGCTCAGTTTAGGAACTAGGCCTGGATTTGTGCTCTGCCCATTGCCATCTGTGATATTATGAATATAAATACTCAGTAATAGATTTATTGCTACTAACGAATTTTGACAGAGAATTCCGGGGAGCCCATTTACTTTCTTAGTCAATTTCCTAGAGGTGGAGTTGGACTGTTGCTAAACTGCTCCAGTTCCAGGTTACTGAAGTTAGTTTATTCGATTCAATTTCTCCTATGCATTTTAACATGAAAATAACTTAATGCTGACACTAGTTTTAAACAAACCACTAATTATTGCTGCTACCATTGTTAGTGGTCTTTTTTTACTATTTAATATTGTTTAAATTTAGTTTAAAATTGCAAGTCTGTATTTTGTCACAAGTACTGATTGTGTGTGTGTGTGTGTGTGTGTGTGTGTATGTGTGTGTGTGTGTGTGTGTGTTTCTCCCTTGGCGGTTATAGCTACTCTCAGCTTTGTTTTGTGTGCGTTTTCTTTCCTAGAAGTATTACGGCTCAGATAAAAGGCTGATACTGATCTTTTGTCCCACATTCCACTAGAGTTCTATATCAGCATATTTATCATTCTCCACGTTATCAGTTGTGTGGTTTGTGAACCGTGCAGTGGCCCTGCTACTCCAAGGGAGTCCTAACTCAGCCCACGCAGTGGAATGCACCTTTTAGATCAAGGCCTCTTGAACTTCCAATACTCGCGACCCCTTCTACTTGAGAGTTTTACAAGCCTTGGAGTATAAAATAGGTGAACAGGTTCTGCCAATGTGTAGGGAGGTGAGCAGCGCGGGACATACTTCCACCACCGTGGAGCCACCTGCCCATTGGCTTTCCTCTATAAGGGGCTACACAGTGGATACCAAACCTGCTACGGAACAAGACCTTGTCTCAAAACAGTAACAAAAGCATGGCCAGGCCTGATAGCACAATCCTAGCTACTTGGGAGGTTGAGGTAGGAGGATCACAAATTCAATGCCTGCCAGGGCTAAAGTGAGTTCAGGACCAGCTTGAGCAGCCTAGTGAGACCTTATCTCAAAAGACTTCAGGAGACACAGCTCTGTGGTAGAGTCCCTTCCTGGCACAGGCATAGCCTTAGGTTCAACTCTCAGAACCACAGATAACCCAAACAAAACTAGGCCAAATGTTTGAAACTACAGGATATAGAGTATCTTAACATTTCTCAGAGTTTATTGATATTTTAATTTTATAATTGCCCAGCTTGGAACACATTTCTTAGCATGTTTACTTGTGTGATATAGGTGATATGTGTGTATGAGTATACACATATCATAGCACATGTGTGAAGTTCACGCGGCTGCTAAACTGGGAACAGCAGGCTAGTTGGCCTTAAGCTTCTCTGACATTGTTCTTTCTCCTCCCGTATCTCCCAGAGAGTACTAGATCACAGATGCCAACCACCCTCTGGCTTTCTTTTTTTTTCTTTTTTCTTTTCTTTTTTTTTTTTTTTTTTTTTTTTTTTTTTTTTTTTTTTTTTTTGGTTTTTTCGAGACAGGGTTCCTCTGTGGCTTTGGAGCCTGTCCTGGAACTAGCTCTTGTAGACCATGCTGGTCTCGAACTCACACAGATCCGCCTTCCTCTGCCTCCCGAGTGCTGGGATTAAAGGCATGCGCTACCACCGCCCAGCCCTTCTGGCTTTCTTTAACAAAAAACAAGAGTGTTGGAGATCAAACCGGGGTTCCCAGGCTTGTGTAAGGCCACGGAATCATCTCCCGGATATTGTCAGATATGGAGGTACACTCCTGTAATCCCAGCACCTGAGAAGCGGGGGTGGCAGGATCAGAAATTCAAGGCCATTGCTACGCAGGTGCTCAGGACTAATCCAGGTTATAGGAGATCTTATATCAGAAAAAATCCTTAAAGTTCAATAGTAAAGTACAATGTGTACTTCGCATGCCAAGACTCTGGCTTCAATCCCCAGCACTTTAAGGGAACACTTTTTATTTATTTTATTTTTTTTTTATGTATTTAGGTTTTTCGAGACAGGGTTTCTCTGTATAACAGCTCTGGCTGTCCTGGAACTCGCTTTGTAGATGAGGCTGGCCTCGAACTCACAGAGATCCGCCTGCCTCTGCTTCCTAGTGCTGGAGTCACAGGTGTGCGCCACCACCACCTGGCTGGGGGTTACCCTTTTCAAATGATTCAACAGTTAACTAGTTATAATTTTATTTTACAGAAAATACTGATAACTTTCCTCAAAATGAGCTACTACTGTTTTCAGGATCTATCCTGCCTGTAAACAAAAGAACTCTTAAGAGTACTGTTACCGTGTGCTGGGCTTAAATACCCAGTTGCCAACTGCAGCCTGGCAGCCAGCCAAAGCGAGCTGGGACTGGACCCAGGGAGGCAGGGTTTCTTGGCAAACGTGGCACATTAATTATGTGCATGTTTTTGATGAGAAGATTAGAGGCCCTGTTTCTGCTCTCTGTCTACTCCTGACTTGCAGATTCTCACCCCTCTTTTATCATTTTACCTATAAAACAAAAATGAGAGTGAGAACTGACACCACCCGGATCTTATCTGATGCAGCTGCAGATGGGCCCTCCTAGAGCCGGCTGCCAGGGAAGGAGCTGGGACACGGATCATCACACCCCAGCATCAGACCTGGCACATGGCAGGTTCAGGAGACGTGCTAAGTACGTGTGGTAGTTCTAGCTGTCATTGTTATGACAATGATAAAGTAATGGTCACTGGATCTACTGTTTCCTTCCTTCCTTCCTCTCCTTCCCTCTTTCCTTCGTTCCTTCTTTTGAAACAGGGTCTCACTATGAAGCCTTGGTTAACCTGGAACTTGCTATATAGAACAGACTGGACTGGAACTCATAGTAATTCCCTTTCCTCTACCCTCTGAATCCTGGGACTTCACCACACCCCGTTCATTGCCTGGATTTGGTCAGATACGGTGGTAGACACTGTGAACCCAGCACCTGAGAGGCGGTGGCAACAGGAGCAGAAGTGTTCAAGGACAATCCAGGTTATAGAACTTGTAAAAAAAATAATATATATATGAATAATACACACACACACATACAAGAAGAAGAAGAACATCTGCACTTTCTATTTAGTTACGAATGTGTTCAAGTCACTTCTCTCTGCTGCCTCCTACTCACAAGAAATAGAAATAGTCCTGACATGGCTATTAGATGCTCAGGGCCGCCGGGCAGTGGTGGCACACACCTTTAATCCCAGCACTCGGGAGGCAGAGGCAGGAGGATCTCTGTGAGTTTGAGGCCAGCCTATTCTACAAGAGCTAGCTCCCAAAAAAAAAAAAAAAAAAGCCTTGACTGCACCACTTCCCCGTAACTCTCTCCAGAAAAAGCATGATGGCACTCTAGCACATGTGAGTAACAGTGGCTTTATTACTCCTGCTCTAATTTTATTTCTTTATTTTTTTAATTTATTTTGGTTTTTCAAGACAGCGTTTCTCTGTGTTGCTTTGGAGCTTGTCCTGGAACTAGCTCTTATAGACCAGGCTGGCCTCGAACTCACAGAGATCCGCCTGCCTCTGCCTCCCCGCCCACCCCGTGCTGGGATTAAAGGCACATGCCACCACCACCCAGCTCTAATTTATTTTTAAACACAATCTTCGGGCCTCCAGACTAAGCTTCTATCATGGTCCAAACAGACTTGTGGTCAACAGTTGCTCCATTGATTTGCCATAAAGTATTTCAGGGCAGATGAGATGGCTTGACCAGTAAAGCCTGACTTGTCACCAAGCCTGGGGACCTGGGCTGAACTACCAGAACTTCCTGGTAAAAGGAAAGAACTGACACCTGGAAGTCGTCCTCTGACCTCCACGTACGCCCAGTGACACATGTATATGCACATGCGCACATCCAGAATCAACAACCTTTTAGGAAGAATTAGGTTTGGTTTGGTTTTATGTGTATGAGTGTTTTGCTTGCCCTGCCTGTGCACTGTGTGCATGCCTGGTGCCTGTGGAAGCCAGAAGAAAGAATCGGATGCCCCAGAACTGGAACTATGAACTGTTGAGTCATCATGTGGTTGCTGGGATTCAGACCTGGGTCCTCTTGAAGAGTAGAAACACCCTTAACATGGGGAGCCATCTCTCTAGCCCTAAAAATAAATTTTTTTTTGCTTTTTGTTTTTCAAGACAGGGGACTTGGGGACTGTCCTGGCACTCACTCCAAATAAAATTCCTTAAAGCTGGAAAGAAAATGTGTTTTATTTACTGAGACGGTCCCTCATAAGTTGTAATATGTAACAAAAGAATTCTGCACTAAGATCATTAATAGTTAAGAAGCGTTTTTTGTGGGTTTTTTTGTTTGTTTGCTTGCTTGGCAGATTAGTATTTTCTAAGAACATTTATATTGCTTTATGTTTTTCATTTTTTGGCCTTTTGAAATAGGATCGTTCTGTAGCCCAAGCTTGCCTGATCTTATTGTGTAAGCCAGCTGGGTTTAGGGTTCCTGGTAATCCTGCCTCCACCTTCCAAGTGCTAGGATTTCATGTGCGACTCTTTTGTCTTTCAATAGAGAACCGATGCATAGGAGACATCTTGCAGACATGAATTTATTTAATCCTCCAAAGCATCCTTGAGATGGCGTTAGCATCCCTGAACGGGACGAAGGCCAATGAGGTAGTCACTTAGCTGCTTCTGTCTGACTGCCTGACTTTATACAAATTGCTCATTCTCATCAGGGTTCTTTCTGATCTAGAAAAGCAAGATAGAATCTGCCTTATCAAACATAAAGTCAAAAAAGAATGCCAAGTGTGAAGGAGTTCTTGTGTAAAGCACCTGGTCTAGGAAAAACAAAAATTAATATTTCTTTACAGTTGTTAAATACAACCATAAAGATTCCTGAGCAATAGTGTACCAAAGGTAGCTCGGGTGCTGACTGGATAACTCTCCTCCAACCCCAATTCACCCTTCTTGGATTGGGATCTTAGGGTTGACCTTGATGGGGTGGGAACCAGGAAATACTACAAACCCATCAGGGCCCTTCTTCCTGAAGAGCCTGTTGTTCAGTATTTCCCGGCCACTACACTTCATAGACTGAGGGACCATGGATTTACTGGGCTGGCTAAAATTCAGATTTTTCTTTCCTTTTATGAGATGCACTGATTCATAACTTGGCTTTGCAGGTCACGAGGCCTGTTTCCCCAGTTTAATACAAAGTAATTCCAAGCATGGGAAAACAGCCCCTAAAAAGGATTTCCACTTTACAGCTGTTTCAGTCTGATTAGGGAAGCACAACACACTACACACAACATATTGGGTTGTTGATGCGAGCTTTAAAACAATGACAAAACCAAAACCAAAACCTCTATGCTGCCAATGACTGCCCCAAAGGACCCAGCCTGACAATTTTTTTTAACACGATTTTGTTTGTTGTGCTTATGTCTTGTCGTAGCTGCTTATCAATCAGGCACTAGCTTTTCTTCTCCAGGACCATGTTTTGTAAGAACGTTGATTTAGAGAAATTAAGATATTTTATTAGAATAAAGCAGTATTAGCCAACATTATTTCAGTGACTGACATACAACCTCTGAAAACGTCCCTTTTCTCTGTGACATTTCAACCCAGTAGGGGCCAAAACCGTACTCCTGCAGCGGTCACATCTTCAACCCTCTGACCACCTCCACCGGCATGCTCCAGTGGTTGCAGCTGAGGACATTCAACATTGTAGGTTTAGCTGAAGAAAATAAAAAAGCTCTGCCTTCTGATTGGTCACATAATTAGCCATGTGACCAATAGCCAGCCAATCAGTTTTTTCCCGCAGCCTCAGCTAGGCTACCCTGTCTGTAAGACTTCTGTAACTGGTACCAAATGCTCAGCGGTTTAAAACTAAAGAAATGAGTTCTGTCCTCGTTCCAGAGGCTGAAAAGTTCAAGTCACCTTAGCTGCAGCGGGTTCTCCCTCCGAGGGTTCTAAGAAAGCAGCTTCTCTAGGCCTGCAGCTTCACATAGCGGCTGCAATTTGGGCCATTCTTAGATTTGCAGAAGTGTCTTTGATCTCTGCCTGTCATTTGGCGCATTCTCCTTATGTGTCTGTCTTTGTGGTGTCGTCCCCAGTGTGTGTCTGTTTCTTCCTATTTTATAAGGATAGCAGCCCTACTGAACTGTGATCTACCCTAGTGGCCTAACCTTAACTCGATTACATCTGCAAGGGCCCCGTTACCAGATCAAGGCACATTTACAGATATGGGAGTTGAGTCTTGAACAGGACGTGGTTCAGCCCATAGCGGATACTAAGGGGTCCTCCATAGAAGCTTCATGGGGAGGAGTAGTAAATAACCGGGCCAAGTCCATCATGATTCCAAAGCAGACTGCCAGAACATGTGTGGTGTGGAAAACAGACAGGGAGCAAACCCTGGAAGCTGCAGAGTGTGGTCTGCATTGCATTGCTGCCAGCGGCTCGCTCACTTTTCATTGCTCGCCCCAGTGGCTTTCTCTTCCATCCTGGAAACCCACTGGGCCTCGCTTTAGTTTCTGAATGAGTCACCGTAATCAAAATGCCTGCCTAAAAACAACTGGAGGGAGGAGAGCTTTGTCTTGACGCCTGGGTTCAGAGAACACAGTCTTGTGATGATGGAGCGGGCAGAGAGGAAGCAGGAAGCAGAGCATCTGTCAGTGGACCGATGGCGAGGATTGGTCCTCTGTCCAGGAAGCAGGGAAGCTAGAGTAGAGCCAGAAGTAGGCACAACCTCCACAGTCTCACTCCCAGCCACCATCCAGGCTCCATTTTCAAGAAGCTACAGTAATCAAAACTTCTCTCAGAGAACCTTCACAACATGGGCCTGTAAGGGGACATTTCAGAGTCAAACCTTAATAGTCTTTGACCAAAGGAATAACTTCCCCCACATCAGTGTTCAAACAGGTGGTGAGACCGACAGACAAGTTCATCAGCCAAGGAGAAAAATTAGGATACACAGAAGGGTAATAAGTCTTCGTAGAGACAAAGTTTTAAAATTTATTACATTTATTTGTTTGTGTTTGAGGGACATTCCACATGCCATACTGGACATATGAAAGTCAGAGGACAACTCTCAGGAGAGGGCTTGGGGATCTGAAATCAGGTTTTCAGAATTCGTGGCAAGCACCTTTCACCACTTGAGCCATCCCGCTGCTATCATGAAGACAAAGTTCTAGCATAGAAACTATCGTTTGACACCCATACACAGCCAAGAGGCGGTGGTGCATGTCTCTAGTCCCAGCACTCAGGAGGCAGAGGCAGGCGAGTCTCTGTGAATTTGAGGCTAGCCTGGTCTACAGAGCTAGTTCCAGGACAACCAAGGGTACACAAAGCAAAATTAATTAATTAACTAGTTAATTAATTAAAGCTAAAAATACCCATACGCATAAAATAAATTAATTAAATTCTATTAAAAAAAGAAACTATTGTTTGATAGATATCATTTATTTCTGTATTTCTGGGGTCCTTATTTGCTTTGAGACAGGGTCTCCCTATGTAGCTCTGGCTACCCTTGAAATCATAATCCTCCTGCCCCAGTCTCCTGAAAGATGGGGAAATTACAGAACCATGCTACAGTGCTTGACTTACCTCTGCTTTTTTGATAGGGTCTCACGCTGTAGCCTAGGCTGGCCTGGAACTCACTATATACCCCAGGCTAGCCTCCAACTCATAGCAATCCTCCTGCCCATGCCTTTCAAATGCCGGGACTACTGGCAGGAGCTACCATGTTCTGTTATCTCTACTTTTATTTTATTTATTTATATTTTATTTATTTATTTAATTTTTGCTGTCTCTGCTTTTAAAAGAGTAAAATGCCCATTAAAATTGTGGTGATAGCCAAGTATGAGAATGTAGGTCTGTAATTCCTTCTACTCAGGAAGCTGAGGCAGGAAAACCACACATTCAAGGTCAACCTGGGCCCCAGAATAAGTTTAAATCCAGTTTAGGAGACCTAGCAAGATCTTGTCTAAAGAAACAAACAAACGAAAAGTAAAACAGGGTCAAGGATGTAGTTCAGTAACAGAGCACCAACCTAGTGTGTGCAAGGCTGCAGGTTCGATCCCCAGTCCCCTCCTCTCTCTCTCTGACTCTCTCACCTCCCCCGCCCCACACACACGGCAGGGAAAAGAGAGAGAGAGAGCATTGAAAATGAAGCTAGACTTAGCAATACACACCTGTTAATGGGAGGCAAAAAAGCTGGGGCATTTATCTTTCAACTCCAACTCTTACTGTTAGAAGACTAATTCCAGGGCCATAAAAATTCCGCCTGCTGGCTTGCCTCAGTCAAGGCAGTGACCAGAAAATATTTCCAGACAGATAGAAGAAACAGGAAGCCATAAACATATAAAAGAGCTGTGTGCAGGTGACTTTCAGGGCAGGCTGAAAGCAGGGTGAGTTGACAACAGAATATACTTTCAGAAAAACATGGCTCCCCTCTCCTTAAATGGTGCTGGGAACAGAACCAGGGTCCTTTCACAGGTTAGGCAGGCATTGTACCAGTGAGCTATGCCCCCAGCTCCAAAATCAGGAGACCAGAGTCAAAGAAGACGTGTACTAAATCCTCCTAATGGGGAGCTCTGGCCAGGCTGTGTTCCTGCAGCTCCAGGTTATACAGCTAGCTCTAAGCATCCTCAGAGCTCTGAGTACAGCTACTTCTCTACAACCAGTTCTAGGGCCTTGCAGCCTCTGATACCTATCTGTTTGGGTGACTATAAGAAGATACAATGGACCAGGTGGCTTATGAGCAACAGAGTTACTCATAGTTCTGCAGGCAGGAAGTTCAAGATCAAGGCACTGGCTGACTGATGAGGGCTGCTTCCTGGTTCCTAGATAGCTCTCAAGAGTCTCCTATTATAAGGGCACTAATGACAATGTGGGGGCTCCTCCCTCATAACCTAATAACTTTCCAAAAGTCCCACCCCCAACCATCATCACCTCCTGAGTTGGCATTTCAACCTGTGAGCCCTGAGACACACGAATACTCAAACTATACAACCATCCTTGGGAAATACTTTTCAAACTTTAGTTTGCAGGGCCATCCCTGGAAGTCCTGTTAGATGGGAATGGGACTTGATAGTCCCCAGGTGCAGCTTCTGATTCTACAGCATTGAGGAGCTCCAAGTGACGTCTTTGGCATCTGTGGTCTCATCTATTCCTTTGAAGTTCTTTGACTGGAGAACGCGCTCGATGGAGTCAGGTGTGGTGGTGAAAGCCTCTAATCCAGCATTTGGGGGGCAAGGGCAAGGAGATCTCAGTGAGTTCTAGGCCACGCTGGTCTATACAACAACTTATAAGTTAGCCAGAGCAGCAAAGAGGATCTCTGGTTTGCTTCTTGCACAGATTCACTGGGCTGCAATTCGGGATTTTAAATTCATTCTCTACAGCTTTAGTTTGTCTTACTACCAATTCCACCATTATGAAGTCACTTTTAATTTCTGGGACAATATTGACACAAAAGGTGACTATCAAAATCAAGACTGTAATTCGACATCTTTGGTTCTAGTCTCTTTGCTTTCGGCATGTCAGCTGTTGAGAGTCTCGCTATGTCACCCAAACTGTTCTTTGATTTTCAATCGTCCTGCCTCAGCCTCCTGAGTGCTGGGATTGAAGGCACACACACCAGAGCCTGGCCTTTCATTCCAGTGTCACTGTCCTTTCCCTGTCACACCTATAGAGACCTTGGGTGAGTCAGCTATTGTGATTCTACAAGCTAAGGTTGGAATTCAGAAAACAATACCCCAAGGTGAAGGTCTCAGAAGCTTAAGGTGATTTCTGCCCTTCCCCTGCTCTCTTTTTTCTCTTTCCCACCTCCTGGAAGGCAATCACAGAAATCTGAATTCTTTCCCCAGGCAGGTCATAGATGCCACAGCACTCAACCTCTCTGGGATTCTCTAGGGTCAGCCTCCTGGGTGTTGGGATTACAGGAATGCACCATTATGCTGTACTTTTAAAGGGATATGACAATGACTTTGTTTCTCACCCTTTTCAAAAAAGAAACCACCTCTGGTTCTTGCTCAGTGGCCCCAGGCCTTCTACAGATAGAACTGGGCATTTACCTTTCTTTGTTTCTGTCCCATGTCTGTCAAGAGGGTTCTGGTGATACTTGGTGACATGACTAGACCCGTTGTGTGGACAGATGTCCGTTCCAGTCAACACATCGTCAAAGTAGATCTGTTAAACTCACTCTTCCCGCTCTCTGACACCGCAGTCACTTCCCACACTGGATGGCTTCGGCGGTTATTATTGTGGCTGGGAAGTGCTGACTAGGCAGTTTGTAATTTTCAGCAAACCTTGAGACTACTTTAACGTAATGTGAGATGTGGACCATGCTTATTTTCCAGTCAGAACAGCTTCAGAAGGGTGAGCGCACGGAGAATGCAATTAAAAGGACCATACGGACACCCTTGGTGTCATTTCATTGCTTTCTGAAAATAAATGTCCGATTCTTAGCTGTTAGTAGGACCGTCCACCTGCCCAGCCCAGGGTTACTCTACTCCATTTCCAAGTGCATCTCCTTGCTAGCTTCAGGTCCTTGCTGAAACCTTACATTGAAGAAAAGCATCCTGTGTTTCTTTACCTTCATGAAGCATTCTCATCATGACTTGAAATCTTAGGTTAAACTCTATGACATTGGAAGTCTTTACCAAGTCAAGACCTAGCCCAAGGACAGGGGTTTGATCTGACCAAGAGGGCACATCAAAGTGACAGAATACTAGGTCCGGAGGTGTAGCTCAGTGGTAACACCATAAAACAAAACAAACAAGTACAAAAACTATAGTGACTGATAGTGGTTCCCAAAGTGCCCAGTATTGGTTCATGCTCAAGAAAAAAGTTAATGATAAAACTGTTTGGTTTAATCTTAAGAAAAGCCACTCCACCGATACAAATAACTCCAATTAGACCAGATTAGACCAAATTAAAATGCCTGCGTTTAATAAATGCAGCACTCTTGGGTGGACCCAGACAACAGTGGCAGGGAGAGGAGCCCATGCAAACCCCAGAGGACATGTGTTCCTTTCCCTGGTGCCCGAGCCTAAATAACCTGTGGGAGTGGTTCTGACCCTCCCCAGGGAAGGGGTCAGCACTTGGCAGGCTAGGAGTTGGAGTCCGGACCAATGCGACTCCCAGGCCAGGGGTTGGGATGATGCTCCTAACTTAATATTACAAAAACCAGTTGACATTTGTTGGCAGGGTTTCTCTGCGTAGTCCTGGCTTCCCTGGGACTTGCTTTATAGACCAGACTGGCTTCAAACTCACTGAGATCCACCTGCCTCTGCCTCCCAAGTGCACCAAGTACATACCATTAAAGGCATGCACCACTGTCGCCCAGTGATATTTCTTCTTAAATGTTATCCGTCCATACATCCTTGATTAAAAGGGTCCCTGAGCACTGAGCAAAGAGCTACAAGATGCTCAAAAGAGCACAATAGCTTCTGTGCTACTGGATGCCACCATCTCAAAACCGGGAATCACTTGAGTGTAGGAATACAACTATGGATAAAGAGGAGGAAATGCTTGTGACCAGTCATTAGCTTTTATTAGTAGTGTCCCTGCTGGTCTCAATAGTGGTTACTGTTCTTTAACAAGTGAATTTAGTTGGGTAACATTGTTCTAAGGAAGTCTATAGGAGCCACACCTCCATTCCAGATTCTTGTTTTCCTTTAAGAGCAAATCCAGTCTAATATAGCTTAATGGTGGTGAGATGCTTGCTTTACATGAGGTGGCAGGGAGTGGGCTGCTGAGTTCAACTCCTATACTGTAAAAGGCAAACTAATAAACCCAACTTTATTAAATGCCTATTCATCCGTCCTTGGGTGCTTGATGTCTCTTCCTGGCCTATGGTGAAGTTCAAATCATGCATAAGCTACTGTTCTCTTACCCTGCTCCTGGCCTTGGGAAACAAAGCTACAGAAAGTCACACAGCCAGACAAACAGCTCCATCACACACAGAAGCCCAGTAACCTTCACAAGGATTTCTACTGTTCCTCTGATCAATTCCCTCTTTCATTTCTTGGATTAATTTTGCTGCAGAACAAACTCTGAAATGTAGTGGCCTCAAACAACCATTTCATTATCTCCCTCAGTGTTTCTGGCTGACCAGTCTCAGCTGGGGAATCAGGATTTCTCAGGGAGCTGATCCTGACTGGGCCACATGATGGCTTCTTTGCTCATGCGTGGCCTTTCAGCTGGAATGATTGGAACAGGCATCTCCATTTTCACCCTCCTTTCCACACGGACTTCCTCACAGCATGGGGCACTAAAGAAAGATAACTTACCCGGTGACTGGCTTCCCCTGGAGCCTGGAGCTGCTGTTCTACATTTACCACAGTAATCTAGTTAAATAATAGATTGGGGTTTTGGTTTGTTGTTTGTTTGTTTTTTAAGTCCAGGGAGGAAAGAAGCTCTGATAAATACAAATTAAGGGATGTTTTGATTCTAAAGCAACATTGTGACCTATTCAAGGACATGTCAGCATCTTCTGCCCTTTCCTACATCTCAAAACACATTTATGCACACAATAATGATTTCTCTTCAAACCTAGCACATGTAATTCCAGCAGGTAGAAACTGGAGGTATAAAGATCAGGAGTTCAGGACCAGCTTGGGTTCCATAAGAATCTGTCTCAGCTGGATAGTGGTGGCACATGCCGTTATTCTCCACACTTGGGAAGCAAAGGCAGGTGCATCTCTGTGAGTTCAAGACCAGTCTGGTCTACAGAGCAAGTGCCAGGACAGGCTCCAAAGCTACACAGAGAAACCCTGTCTCGAAAAACAAACAAACAAATCTGTCTCAAAAATAAAACAATGCTCCCTACCTATACCTTGGATCCTTCACATCTATTTCTCTATTTTCTAAAATGTACCTGAGTTTGAAAAAAAAATCATCATTAAAATATACAAACTTGTCTGGGAGGTTGTAACATTGTTCCCAGCAGTCCAATCTCAGTGAAGTATTCTGTATCTACCAAGCACTAAGAGCTGCTGGGTTTAGGCTCTGGTTTAAGATCTCTCAGGAAAACTGCATTCCAGATGGCTGCCAGGCATGTAGCTCTCTGAAACTCTGCTAGGGTCAGAAGATTCATCTTCAACATGGATCCTGGTTCTTAGGGAGATGCTTCCCTGTCTTTCTGGCTACCTCTCCACAGACTGTTTCAGTGTTCTTTGGACATGTGGCTGCCTTCCCCAAGAGTACAAAATCCAGAGAAAGCAAGTGAAAGGCCACTGTGACTTTTGTGGCCTAGTCTTGGAAGTCATCCATCCCACAGCATTTCCACGGTGTCCTGTCAGTCACAAAGGCCAGCTGTGGTCAGTGAGAGAGGATGACATAGGAAGAGATGGCCGAGTGACTGAGCTAGCCCAGAGGGAGACAGATGCAGGGATGCAGCGTTAGACCCCAAGGCAGTCAGAAAAGGCAAGTGCTGATTTAGCTCCTGGGCCTGGGAGTGAAACAGCTCAGCAGACAGCAGTCCCCAGCATGGCTGCAGAAGATAAGTGACAACAGAGAGGACAATGACATCAGGTCCTCCTTTTTCTGTTATTCCTGCACAAACAACAGAAGTGGGCTGTCCATGCTTGGTCATTTTCAATTTCTTGGCTGAACTACAAGAAGACTATTTCTCTGGAAATATTAATTAGCTTCATGATGATGATAGGAAGACATTTTTTTGTTTGTTTAGTTTGGTTTGGTTTTTTTGAGACAAGGTTTCTCTGTGTAGCTTTGGTGCCTGTCCTGGAACTAGCTCTTGTAGTTTCGAACTCACAGAGGCTGGTTTCGAACTCACAGAGGTCCACCTGCCTCCGCCTCCTGAGTGCTGGGATTAAAGGTGTGTGCCACCACCACCTCCTGGCCAGGAAGACATTTTCAACTTCTAACAAGAAATCAGGGTGCCAATATCATTAAGAGTTAATTTACAGAACAATCGTGTCCAGGCTTCGTGCTGGGATGAAAGGAGATGACTTCCTAGTAAGCCTTAATTAAAAACTGAAGCAAAGCGGACTTTGTGATCCAAACAGGAAGGGAACACTGGGTGGCTATGTTCTGACAGTAACCTTAGAGCTTTGTTCTTTCACAACGTGCAGGGAAGCAAAAGGCCTTAAAACTACTTTCATCTGGACCTGAGCTTTTGGAAGCGTGCCCTCTCCGGTCTGTCTCCACTTCCCTCTGGCCGGCTCTTCCCCTCCCCTCACCTAATCGGCTTTCATCAGAGGCAGCAAGGGCATCTATGTTGCCCAACCCCAGACACGTTTCTGTTTTCAGGTTTTCTTATCTAAGCAAGGCCAATCAGCCGATCACCCGCTGTTTCTATAATGTTCTCCTAGTACCAGGAATGTCCCTTTCTCAGTGTTTGCCACATCTTTGGCTATCTGTGTATCTGCCACTCTTCAGCCTCTGAATGTTGAGCATCTTAAGTGCTTTGGGTCATATCTGTGTCCTTCCGTGTGATCTTATCCAATTCAATAGCTTTGATGCCATCAGACGCCACATGCTAGGATTTATGTTCCTCGCCCTGACCTTTCCCTGCAGCTTGAGATAACTATATCCAAACAGTGTTGTTGATGCTTTCATTAGGGAATCCACAGCCATCCAGATGTGCCACCTGCTGCTCTTCCTTACCATCCAAACCTGTTGCTCTACCCTAAGCCTTACCTGCCTTGAAACAGCACCATCTGTCATTTAGATGCCCTACCTGGGTTTGTCTTTCCCCTCGCTATCTGCATCCAGTACATCCAAGGTGCTGTCTATTCTATCTCCAAAGCTCACCGCAAACATGGCCACCTCTATCACTGCCCACCTCCCGTTCTGGTCAACCTATTCTTAGTACAGAAAAATAGATGTATATGAGAAAATGAAAACCATATTACACTAGCGTTTACACAAGACATTTCAATGGATTCCTACTACAATTGAAATAAAAAATAAACTTGTACTTGATGAAATATACTTGTAATACCAGCCTTTGGGAGACTGAAGTCTTCAAGACCTTGTCTCCAAAAGTATTAGATCTGTCAGTAGGTAAGTAGATAAATAGATAGATAGACAGACGGACAGATAGATGATAAAAAAAACTTGCAGAACCCTCTAAGTTGCTACAGAAAGGGATTTTGTTTTCTTTGTTTTATGTATATGCATGTATGTCTGTGTGCATGAGTGCCGATGCCTACAGACCAGAGGCATTAGAACCCCTGGAGCTGGAGCCACAGGCACTGTAAGCCACCTGATGGGTTGCTGGGAGCTCTTCTTGGGTCTTCTGCAAGAACTCTTAACTCCTGAGCTATCTCTCCAGCTCCAGGAATTCTCACTGCCTTCTAATCCTGCCCAGCCAAAGGGTCTTTGCATATACGGTTCCATCCTCCTAGAAACTCTTCCCCTCTTCCTTTAGGTCCCTCCCCTATCCATTCTATCTGAAACAAGCCATTCTGCTCCTTTATGGCTTGGCTTTGCCCATGACCACAGTAAATCCCATAGTGCTAAGGCTAGCCCAATTTTCCCACAGCCAAGCCAAGGAACGCATTAGATCTAAGAAAAAGGAAAAGGGCATTCCCTTTTCCTTTCCTGCTGTGTGTACCCGCCTCTGCACAGCAGCGCTCAAATCTACATGCTCATAAGATACAACAGCATGTGACAATAAAAATGAGAATGCTCTTGAGACCCTTTCAGTGAAACCCAGTTCCTGTTTTGCTGTAGGCTGGGCCCTCGATGACACAGCTGTACTCAACAGAGCCTGTAGACATTGGAAGACTTTTCTCACGGTAAGCCTCGTTTCCGGTGTTTCTCACTAGAGTCTGTTGTTATTCTCCTTTTCTCCTTCTCCAAGACCAAGGTCCCAGGAGATGGACACAGGAACAAGAAAGGAAGACTTGAACGCAACTTAAATGCAGTGCGAGTGCATGAATGAAACCCCAGATTAGGTTCTGGCACTTAGAAAGTCTTACGTTTCTGGGAAATCCAACATTCTAGAGGCACACCAGTACAGCATCTCATTCAGGGCTTGTGAAGGCATTTAGTGTGCATTCAGAGTACAACCTCTCAGGACAAGACCCTTTGTCATATATGCTGAGCTGACAACAGATCTAATAATTATCTGTTCAGTTTGTTGTTTGTGTTTGTGCTTTGTGCATCTTGTCTGCAGCCCAGGCTGGCCTAAACATTGAAATTCCCTTGCCTCAGTCTCCCAGGTGCTGGGATCATAGACGTACACCATCACACCTGGCAATCTTATGCTTTTGAAGTCGCTTGGCGTAAATGTTGATCACTAGCCAAGTTTTCAGCAGAATTGAATGCAGGGGCACGCCTCACCTGCCTTCAGCATACAAGAAAAGCACAAATCGCCTTAGGTGACTTTGTTGATCCTGAATGTCTAGTTCACAGGGGAGCCCCCAGAGAACTGTCCTCTAAGTAAACAAAAATATTTCATATGTGTCAATAGATACAGTCTTCTGATTGTGGTAGAATGCTTGCCTATCATGTGTGAGGACTCAGGTTTGATCCCCACCTCTGGAAAGAATTAGGACATAAGAAAGTCATAATGTGGTGAGCGGACAAATAAAGTTCCTTAGGAAGAAGAGAGCTGTGTCAGCAAAGCATTTTCACATAAATAAACTGACTTTCGCGTCAAGAAAAAAGTGAGTCGCCAGATACCACAGGGTCAAAGACCCAAGGCGGCTCCCACGTCCTTGAGGAAATGAATCCTGTTTACATTAATTTCCCTAAGGAAGGAACTATAGTGCAGAGCTGAAATCCTTTCTGTGTTTTCTCCTGCCATCCTCATGAAGTTTTGATTCAGGACTCAGTGGAAAATTCAAACTAACACCAAATAAAGGGCATTGCCATTCTTAGTTTCTGGTGCTGAGGCCTACTGCAGGCCTCGGCAAATCCTCTCCTGCCCAGCCCCAACCTCAGTCCAGAAACCTTAACTAATTAATTTTTCTTTCTTTCTTTTCTTCTCTTTTTCCTCTCTTTCTTTTCTGTCTCCTTCCTTCCCTCCCTCCCTCCCTCTCTCCCTCCCTCTCTCTCTCCTTCCCTCCCTCCCTCTCTCCTTCCCTCCCTCCCTCCCTTCCTTTCTTTATTGGACAGGGTCTCACTATGTAGCTCTGGCTGGCCTGGAACTTGATATGTAGACCAGGCTAGCCTCAAACTCAGAGAGATCTGCCTGCTTCTGCCTGCCCAGTGCTAGGATTAAAGGTTTGTGCCACTATACCCAGTCAGAAACCTTAATTTTAGCATAAAGGCCAGGTTATTGAATTAAGAGATTTTTCATAAACAGCTAAGCAGACTGTATCTCAAGACTGTTTTTGTTTTCTTCTTTATGAGAGGAATTATTTTTATAGGAGATAGGAGCTTCCGATTCCCCCAGCTTCCCAGTTCCTCCTTTTGGTTTTATGGGACAAGGTCTACAGCCCAGGCTGTCCCTAAAGTCACCCTCTTGCCTCATGGGATAGACATGAGGTACCCTACTGGCTTTTGTCCCACTTAGAATCTCTGGGACATTACATCAGTCCCATCTCTAACTCACTGCATCTGGTAAACTGGAAGTTACAAAAAAGCCAGGAGACACAAACACAGCTCCCCTTTGGTTACTCAACAGTGGAGACAGGAAGCTTGCCACACTCTGTGAGTCAGCCAGATTGGCCAGTCCCAAGATCCAGCCGTCTTCAACCATGTCCTGTGGGAATGGGCCTGATCCAAGTTCTTCCACGGTTAGAAAAGTAAAGCAAGATGCACAACGCAAATATTCCAGAGCTGGAAGGACCTTCAAGGACTGTGCTATTGCTCACATGTCCTTCCTTCTGTATCCCTCCACTTCCTCTTCCCACCTTTCTTTTGGACAGAATTAGAGCTATTTAAAAAGATGTTAATATAGATTTTTAAGCCTGATAGTTAAGAGAAAGACATTTAGGAAGAAAGCAAGCCACGCCCCAGAGAGTGGGCATGGGCTCCTAAAGGTTCCTCTAGTCCATTTTCGTAGGAAAAAAAAATCACTGACTAGTCTTTTATTTTGGAGTTGATGAACAGATCTGAATTTCCCTACTTTCAGGGCTGGAGGGACGGCTCAGTGATGAAGAGCACTGGCTGCTCTTCCAGAGAACCAGGATTTGATTCCCAGCACCCACATGGCGGCTCACAAGTATCCGTAACTCTAGTTCTAGGGGTTCCAACACTTTCTTTTGGTCTCCGGGGCACCAGGCACACCTGTGATGCATAGATATACATATAGGTAAAACACTCATGCACATAAAATAAGATAATATTTTTTTTAAAGAAAAGATCTTACTTTAAAAAAGTTTCCTACATTTTAAAATGACTTAGTGAGAAAAACAATCATCACTTTTTTTTTTTTTTTAAAGAATTGGATCTCATGTAGGCAAGGCTGGCCTCAAAGTGGCTGTGTAGTCAGGGATGACCTGGTCTCCTTGTTTCCACTTCCAGAGTGCTGGGCTTACACGTATGGATCACCATGACCAGTTTACATGTTGGTGTGAATCGAACCCAGGGCCTTATGCTCACCAGGCAAGCGCTCTACTGACTGAACTATATCCCTAGTCTTCCATGTTTCTGTTTTAGGCAGGAAATCTGAAAGAAAAGTTCGTTCCTGCTACAGCACACCTGACAATTACGTCATCCCAAAGCAGAAGGAAACCACGGGGGATGTTGTCTGTAGCAACCATTTATCAGTAGGACAGACATTTAGTCCCTCTCAACTTTTCCTGCGGTGGCATGACACTTGTACAGGTTCTACTTCCCTATTTTCTTGATAAGGCCACAATGTCAAAATTCTTGCTTCACTTCTCATTAGCTCCAATAGAAACAAAAACAAAGGAGGAGATGGGCATGATGGTGAACATCTGGTGCCAGCCCTTAAGAGACAGATCCAGAAGAATAGGAAGCTCAAGGTGACCTTTGCCTACACAGAAAGCTAGCCTTGGCTACGTGAGACCCTATAATCCTCTCCCTTCCCCTCACAGATGTGGGAGTGGTACACATCTGTAATCCCAGCACATGGAAGGTGAGGCATAAGATTCTGAGTTTGAGGCCAGTTTGAGCTAAATCGCAGGTTTAAGTCTAGACTAGGCAACATTAAAAAAAAATGACTTACAATGCTATTCCTGGTCTCCCCTTTCTGACTTGTTTGTTTTCTACCTTAGTGGTCCTGCACCCAGACTCTGCCAATTCATTCCTCTCCATCAGAGTTTGTTCCCGAGTAAACTCAAAACCCCAGCCTGGTGCTGGAGAGATGGCTCAGCAGTTAGCAGCTGAACTGCTCTTCCAGAGGACCCAAGTTCAGTTCCCCACACCCATGTCAGACTGATCACAATTGTCTGTAACACCAGCTCAGCTCCAAGGGGGTCCGATACCTTTGGTTTCCACAGACACTCACACATGCATAGCCACAGACACAGGTGTGAATAACAATATTAAAATCTGTTTAAAAGTTATAGATTGAAACCCAGCCCTTCTCCAAAGAGCTTGGTCTTGAGTTCTGGTCCATTTCTCCCTGAGCAGCAGGTCCTGCTGTCTGGCCTGGAACAGCACTTTACAGTCCTTTCCAGAAAGTTCTTGCCTATGTCTTGAACTGTTTCTCCATTTTCCTGTAGTAGTTTCAGCTTCTCACATTTTAGATTCAAGTCTTTGCTCATGTTTTTTTCTCCTTAAAGAAAGTGTCATTTCTTTTGGTTGTGCATGTGTGTGTGTGCACACGCGTGTTTGTGATTGTTGAGCCAGAGAAGGATGTTGCTTCTGCAATAGCAGTAGGAGCTCTTGACCACTGAACATCTCTTCAGCCAGTTGAATTTACTTTAGTGCAGGGCAAAAGATATAGCTCGGGAAATAATCCCAGAGACTGACAGATGGGATACACCAAGTTAAAGAGACTCTGTACAAAAAAGGTCATCATCAGAGGGGACAGGGCCTGCAGAGTGGGAAGACAATATCTGCATGCTGTGCTTCTGACAGCATGTTCGTGTCTTCTGCAGGCAGGGGTCCAGTTTTCCCAGTTCCTTTATTAGATAGAGTAGCATTTATTTTTAGTATATCTTTTTAACACCTTCGTCCAAAACTAGGTGTCTGTAGCTGAGTGTGTTTATTTCTGGGCCCTCTGTTCTGTTCTATCATCTACGTGTCTGTTTTTGTGCCAGTAGCACACCGACTCTGTCATTATAGCTCTGCAGCATAACTGCGGTCAGCCTAGATGTACATAAACAGATCATCTAAGCATGATGCATATACCCAGTCAGCCATAAAGAAAAAATGAATTCTGTAAGAAAATGTGTGGATCTGGATCTGGATACATTAAGCTCAGTTATATACTCAGAAAGGTGAATACTTCAAATTCTCTCTTTGTGGATCCTAGTGTCCAGTTTGTGTATTTGTGCATTTATGTGGGAGTGGGTGTGGGTACAGAATATGAGCCCCTCCAAAAAAAGGGGGGGGGAACCATGAGAGGGAAGATGAGGCTATAAGGAAAGGTGATGGGGAGGGTAATGGCACACATTTGGAAAGGAGAGTACTAGGGGTGGAAGGGCACAGTAGAGGAGGAGGTCAAAGACTGGGGGAGACCTAGGAGGATCAACCAAAACTGGGCAGGTATGAAGAATCATAGCTACACATTTACTCTGTGTGCCAGTCAAGAACCTTAAAACTGCAAATACACATAGAGACGCTGGGTGTGGTACCTGCCTGTGATCTTAGCACTGGGGAAATGACAGAAGGATCTGGTTCAGTCTTGGCTACATGAGACCCTGTCTTGAGTCTCCTTCTCCCTACACAAAAACATCAGACAACTTTTAGCACAGTCTGAATCTAAATATAAAAGGAGGAAGTAAAATGTTTTCCAAACACACCCTGTAATTTTCTAAGTTGCCTCTTTCCAAAGAACATAACATTTCACCTTTTTACATAAGCAACATTCTCTCCTTTCCTTGATCTGCCTCGCCCTTCCCGGATCAGCTTGGAATTCTCAGGCCTGGGAATATGCAAGAGGACTATGATCAAACTGCCATTTCTCCACAACTGCTCTCAGGAGCACAAAAGAGACCCAGCTGAAGCTGCTCGCCAAATGGCACGGTACAGACTGCTCTAGACAACAGCGAGAAACCAAAACCTATGCAGTGTCTGTGTGTGCGTGCACGCGTGCGTACGTGCCGTGTGTGTGTGTGTGTGTGTGTGTGTGTGTGTGTGTGTGTGTGTGTGTGCGCGCGCGCTGAAGACTGCATATCCTGTATACATTCTGTTTCCTGCTTTCTGGAAACAAAAAGTCTTGTGACTCAAGGTTGCATTCGAAGTGTCTAAATTCAGAGTAAAGAAGCTGTCAAATTCTGCATGAGCTACAATGTCCTCTTGAAACTCACCAGACGGGTTCTCCAGTAATCCGGTAGTGATAATAATGGTGCTAACTACACAAGCTTCTTAGGAGTCTCCAGTAAAACAGTGAATTCACATTTGACACAAGCACACATGTACCCTGTAAGTAAAACATGACCATGGCACCCATCACACGGGAAGCTTTGATTCTTAGTACGTATGTAACTGTCTGTGGGTGTTGTTTTCCTTTCTGTGACTCTGATAAACCATTTTGGCGAAAAACAACTTAGGGCATTGGGGGGCTGGTGGCAAAAGGTTCATTTGCTTATCCTTCCAGGTCATGGTCCACTAATGAGGGAAGTCAGGAGGGGACTCAAGGAGGAACCTGAAGCAGAAACCACAGAGGAACAATGCTTGCTGACTTACTCAGCAGTTCATATTTAACGGGCTGTCTAATACAGCCCAGGACCACTTGCCCAGGGACTCACCTGCATCAAGTAACGACCAGGACAATACCCCATAGGCATCTTACAGCCAGATCTGATCTGGGAAATCCTTCAGTTGAGACTCCCATCCCAGGTGAGTCTAAACTGTGTCAAATTGATACTTAAATGCTAACTAAACCATGGATTCTACATTTCCACTTTAAAAAAAAAAAAAACAACAAACCTATAGGGCCAGTGTAATAGCTTAATGAGTAAAGGTCTTGCCACCAAGCCTGATGAATTTAGTCCCTGAGACCCACGTGGTGGAAGGAGGGAACTGGCTCCTGCAAGTTGTCCTCAGATCGCTATACATGTTGGTCCTAGCACCCATACACCTCCACACACACCCCTAATAAATAAACATAAATAAAAATAAAAACTGCAGCTTAGAAAATATTTAATGCTTTCAGCTCTAGACCAAACTTCAAAGGCCTAGTTACGGTGAATGAACAACTCCTTTTTTTTTCACTTTTAAAATTTATTTATTTATTTTTTCCATGATATTTATTGAGCTCTACATTTTTCTCTACTCCCCTCCCTGCCCCCCTTCAATCCTCCCCAAGGTCCCCATGCTCCCAATTTACTCAGGAGATCTTGTCTTTTTATACTTTCTACTTCCCATGTAGATTAGATCTATGTAAGTCTCTCATAGTGTCCTCATTGTTGTCTAAGTTCTCTGAGATTGTGGTTTGTGGGCTGGCTTTCTTTGTTTTATGTTTAAAAACCACCTATGAGTGAGTACATGTGATAATTGTCTTTCTGTGTCTGGTTACCTCACTCAAAATAATGTTTTCTAGCTCCATCCATTTTCCTGCAAAATTCAAGCTGTTGTTATTTTTTTTCTGCTGTGTAGTGCTCCATTGTGTAAATGTACCACAGTTTTTTTTTTTATTCATTCTTCAGTGGAGGGGTATTTAGGTTGTTTCCAGGTCCTGGCTATGACAAACAAAGCTGCTATGAACATAGTTGAGCACATGTCCTTGTGGCATGATTGAGCATCCTTTAGATATATACCTAAAAGTGGTATTACTGGGACTTGAGGAAGGTTGTTTCCTAATTTTCTGAGAAATCGCCACATTGTCCCAAAGGGGTTGTACCAGCTTGCATTCCCACCAGCAATGCAGAAGTGTTCCCTTTTCCCCACAACCTCTCTAGCATAAGTAGTCATCAGTGTTTTTGATCTTGGCCATTCTTATAGGTGTAAGATGGAATTTCAGAGTTGTTTTGATTTGCATTTATCTGATGACTAAGGATATTGAACGTTTCCTTAAGTGTCTTTCAGCCATTTTAGATTCCTCTGTTGAGAGTTCTCTGTTTAGGTCTGTACTCCATTTTTTTTATTGGATTATGTGATCTTTTGGTGTCCAATTTCTTGAGTTCTTTGTATATTTTGGAGATCAGACCTCTGTCTGATGTGGGGTTAGTGAAGATCTTTTCCCATTCTGTAGGCTGTCGTTTTGT
>PVIU01009288.1:0-77282 GCA_004026605.1 Ondatra zibethicus
GCTTTTCAGATTGTTGGAAGAATTCTTGGATTGACGCCTACCCATCTCTTCCTCTGATTTCAGTCAGGGGAGTCTCAGTGGGTTGGGGCCTCCCAGGACGGCTTGTACACACTCACCCCTCTGGATAGCTGATCTCAGTGCAGGAAGAGGAAGTCCCTTCTGGACTTCCGATCCTTCTGTACCTCCAATATCGGCACAGGGAGAGAGATTCTTGGGGTTCCAATGTTCCACAGAGGAAAGGGCAATCTTGCAGGGGTGGGGTGCAGGGTCCTGTTGATCAAAGAGGCCTGCAGGGACCTTACCACCAGGCTTGCACAATCTTACCAGTGTGAGCCGCCTCCGATCTCAGCACAGGAAGAGAGAGTGCTGGGGTACCAAAGCCCCACCGAGGAAAGGGCGATCTTGCAGAGGTGGGGGGGTGCAGTGTCCTGTGACTCAAAGAGGCCCAGCCCCGGGATCTTACCGCCAGGCGGGCACAGCCCTACCAGTGTGTGCCTCTGATCTCAGCACAGGAAGAGAGAGTTATGGGGTGCCAAAGCCCCACCGAGGAAAGGGCGATCTTGCGGGGGGGGTGCAGTGTCCTGTGAAACAAAGAGGCCCGGCCGCGGGGATCTTACTGCCAGGCGGGCCAGGAGTACTGATTTTTTTTGAGTTAATCTTGTATCCTGTTACATTACTGAAAGTGTTTATGAGTTGTAGAAGTTCCTTGGTAGAATTTTTGGGATCGCTTATGTAAACTATCATATCATCAGCAAATAGTGAGATTTTGACTGCTCTTCTGATTTTTATCCCTTTGATCTCCTTTTGTTGTCTTATTGCTCTAATTAGAACCTCAAGAACTATATTGAATAGGTATAGAGAGAGTGGAAAACCTTGTCTTGTTCCTAATTTCAGTCAGATTGCTGGGAGTTTCTTTCCATTTAGTTTGATGTTGGCTGTTGGCTTGCTGTTATTGCCTTTATTATGTTTAGGTATGTTTCTTGTCTCCTTGCTCTCTCCAAGACCTTTATCATGAAGGATGTTGTATTTTGTCAAAAGCTTTTTCATTATCGAATGAGATGATCATGCGGTTCTTATTTTCAGTTTGTTTATATGGTGGATTAATGGCAGAAGATACAAAATAATCCCACACTAGTTCAGAATTACGTATACTAAAGGGTTATTTATTTAGGGGAGACTCACAGATCACTGTCCTAGATCACAGTCCTCTGCATGAACAGGGAACAGGAACCAAATCTAGCAGCCAGAAACAAGAACCGAAAGCAAGAGAGTGAGTGCAAGCTTTACAGTTGCATTTATAGTATAAGGGACCATGCCCAAGTGGGATGGTATCTTAGAGGCTATTGGCTGAAACATCTACCACAGCATCTCCCCCTTTTGTTTAAATAAGAGAGTTCCAAACCCAATACAAAACTATGTACACTAGGAACAGATATTAAATATAGAGCTAGAATTACAACCAACATAAACAATATTAAGCAAGGAACTTATCTTAATGTTTTAATAAACATTCTATTCTTAGGAGTCTAAGTCTTGTATTGGAAATGGCTTGGCTAGATCATAAGAGGATAGTAACTAGAATTATCTAATCTTCAACCACATCAAAGGCCTGAAAAGGGAGATAATATTACTCGAGTAGGCAGAAAGTGCAGTAAAGCAGCTTCCAAAATGTGTGGTAGATGACAGAGACAACTGGTTGTCTGAGCAATCACCTAAAGTCTCATTTGCAATGTTGAAGTAACCAATTTTGGCTACTTCATAGAGTAACTGACAGACCATTTTCAGAGGCAGAAAAAATTTCAAAACCATCTTACCCTGTCTTGGCAAGGTTTGGCAGTCTTTTTCCTTGTGTTGTGCTTGTCCAGTCTGGCCATCATGCACTTTGTAGTGGTTGAGGCATGGAAAGTTGTTCCTTGCCTAAAGACCAGTTGTGCCAAGAAAACAACCTCCAATTGGAGTGTCTTTGGTGTTCAACCCTCTCTCGAGAATAGATGGGTGCTGCCAGGAGCAATTATGTCTCACGTCAACAGAATCCTAAGTTATTTAAATGCCATATTCTTCAGATCTTTTAAGTGGTTGAAGGTTACCTATCTATGCAGAATATAATCTCTATATATCTAAAGAACCTAATTAGTCTGACTAAAAGTATAACAAACATAAATGACTATTGACCTATAATACTTAATACCTATGTAACTTAAAGATTAAGACCTCATATCAGAATATGACCTCAAAATGTTAACAGTGTAAAAATATCTTGATCAGAGATAAATATATATATTGCAATATGATAAATATATTCTAAAATTGTATCAATATGCAAATGTCTTAAACAGAACTAGAAACATGCATGCATACAATCTGAAAAAATAACTTCGCATAGGTGTACAAATATTGTAAACAGAAATAAGAGCATATTCAATATAACAAATATGATTTGAACTTGTATCAATATACAAAAATGTATACCAATGTAAATTGTTCATAAATAAGAGCTCACAAATATTCACTCTATTACTCACTATTATTAGTGTAATTTCACACTAATCTACCTATTATCCCATTCAGTTTTTCCTCTTTTTTTGAGATCTTTGGGCCTGCATAATTTCCACCCCAAACCCCAACCCTATATAAATAGTAATCAACCTGTAAATGGTGTCCCTAACCATGAGGATAAACTTTGCTGGGAGAGGAGACGTTGTCTTCTAGAATTGCTTTCAGCTCTCATGGGGGCATTGTTATTTCTATGGGATCCTGTAAGAGTAAAATGATGGTTAAGTTTCAAGATTGCTGTTTTGTATGATTGGAAATGGTCTCTGAGTAGTCAATAGGATTTTATTGAAGTTCTTATTTGGAGTTCTGGCCAGAACAATGTAAGAAGGTGCATCATTTCTGCGGCTGGTACCCCAAAATCGGTCTCATAGTAGTGCTATCAGCATCATGAATTCATATCAGCCAGGTGGAGTTGTTGTGGGGCCTCATTTTCTACCTGGAAGCTTCAAAGATTACTGCAGGAAAATCTACTGTTATAGTTGAAAACTTAAACATTATTCATATAGGCATATATTCAATGAAAGAGTCAATATAGACAAAATGGGCATGGAGAAAAGTAAAATATTTCCTTAAAATCTATCTTCTTTCTGTCACATACCAGAAGGCTCCTGATATGAGACAAAAATTCTGAATTTTTCCATTAACAACATGCTTGGCTTTAGAGAAGGATAGCCATTGTCCAATTCCAAAGACAGCTCTTTTAAGTAGAGATGTATACATGTCCAGATAATTGAATTTTACCATGCAGATAATACAGCATCGTTAAGTCAGATTTCTCTTTGCTTGTTGATTCTTTCTGGATAGCTATTTTCTCAAACAAGTGGCCCTCCTACAACAGTGGATTACATTGACAGATTTTTGTATGTTGAACCATCCCTGCATCTCTGGGATGAAGCTGACTTGATCATGGTGGATTTTTCTGATGTGTTCTTGGATTCGGTTTGCCAATGTTTTTTGAGTATTTTGCATCAGTGTTCATGAATGAGATTGGTCTGTAATTCTCTTTCTTAGTAATGTCTTTGTGTAGTTTGGGTATTAGGGTAATTGTAGCCTCATAGAAAGAGTTTGGCAATGTTCCTTCTGTGTCTATTGTGTGGAACAATTTGAGGAGTATTGGTATTAGTTCTTCTTTGAAAATCTTGTAGAATTCAGCGCTGAAACCATCTGGCCCTGGATATTTTTTTTTTCAGTTGGGATTACTGTTTCTATTTCCTTAGCAGGTATAGGTATATTTCATTTGCTTATCTGGTCTTGACTTAACTTTGGTAAGTGATATTTATCCAGAAAATTGTCCATTTCCTTTAAGTTTTAAAATTTTGTGGAGTACAGGTTTTTGAAATATGAGCTAATGTGTCTCTGGATTTCCTCCATGTCTGTTCTTATGTCCCCCTTTTTATTTCTAATTTTGTTAATTTGGATATTCTCTCTTTGCATTTTTGTTAGTTTGGATAAAGATTTGTCTATTTTGTTGATTTTCCAAAGAACCAACTCTGTCTCATTGATTCTTTGTATTGTTTTCTTTGTTTCTATTTTGTTGATTTCAGCTCTCAATTCGATTATTTCTTGCCCTCTAGTCCTCCTGGGTGAGTTTGCTTCTTTTTGTTCTAGAGTTTTCAAATGTTCTGTTAATTCACTATTGTGATATTTTTCCAACCTTTTTATATAGGTATTTAGTACTATGATTTTTCCTCTTAACACTGCTTTCATTGTGTCCCATAAATTTGGGTATGTTGTGTGGTCATTTTCATTGAATTTTAGGAAGCCTTTAATTTCTCCCTTTATTTCTTCCTTGACCTATTGATGCTTCAGGTGAGCATTGTTTAATTTCCATGTGTTTGTGGGTTTTCCAGAATTAGTGTTGCTGTTGAATTCTAATTTTTAAACCATGGTGATCTGATAAGGTACATGGGGTTATTCCATTTTTTTTTATCTGTTGAGGTTTGCTTTGTTACCTAGCATGTGGTCAGTTTTTGAGAAGGTTCCATGAGGTACTGAGAAGAAGGTATATTATTTTATGTTTGGATGGAATATTCTATAGATGTTTGTTAAGTCCATTTCAGTCATAACATCTATTAGTTCTCTTACTTCTCTATTAATTTTCTGACTGACAGACCTGTCTAGTGGTGAGAGTGGGATGTTGAAGTCTCCTACTATTAGTGTGTCAGGTTTAATGTGTGATTTAAAATTTACTAGTGTTTCTTTTACATATGAGATGCCCTTGTATTTGGAGCATAGACGTTCAGTATTGAGTTTTCCTATTGATGGATTCTTTCCTGTAACAAATATGAAATGTCCTTCTTTGTCTCTTTTAATTAATTTTAGTTTGAGGTCTATTTTGTTAGATATTAAGATAGATATACCAACTTGTTTCTTAGTTTCATTTGATTGAAAAATTTTTCCCCAACCCTTTACTCTGAGGCGATGTCTGTCTTTGAGGTTGATGTGTGTTTCTTGTATGCAGCAGGATAGATTATGTTTCCATATCCAATCTGCTAGCTTGTGTATTTTTATAGGTGAGTTGGGTCGATTTATATTAAGAAATATTAATGACCAGTGATTGCTATCTCCTGTTATTTTAGTTTTTATTGTTGGTGATGTTATTTTGTGTGTTTTTCCCTTCTTTGGGATTTGATGCTCCGAGATCATCTACTGTTTTTGTTTTTGTGGATGTAGCCGACTTCCTTGGGTTGGAGTTTTTCTTCTAGTGCTTTGTGTAGTGCTAGGGTTGTCACTAGGTATATTGGTTAAATCAGGTTCTGTCATGGAATATCTTGTTTTGTCTGTATTTGGTGATTGAAAGTTTTTCTGTGTATAGTAGTCTGGGCTGGCGTCCATGGTCTCTTCATGTCTACATAACACTTGACCAGGACCTTGTGGCTTTCATTATTTCCATTGAGAAGTCAGGTGCAATTCTGATAGATCTGTCTGGATATTTTGTGTTCAGTTTTTGCTAGATTTAATGTTTTCTTTGCCTGATGAGTCTATTTTCTCTATTGTATTTTCAGTGCTTGAGATTCTTCCAGCTCTTGTATTCTGCTGTTTATGCTTGCATTTGTGGTTCCTCTTTGTTTTCTCATAATTTTTGTTTCTATAATTCCCTCTGTTTGTATTTTCTTTATTGTCTCTATTTCAGTTTTCAAATCTTGAATCATTTCTCTCTTCTGTTTTGTTGCTTTTTCTTGGTTTTCTTTAAGGGATTTGTTGATTTCTTCTATTTTTATTTGTCTTTTCATCCATTTCTTTGAGAGAATTTTTCATTTCCTCTTTAAGGGCTTCAAAATTTCTCCTAAAGTTATTTTTTAGGTAATTTTTTCTGCTTCATCTATATTTGGTTGTTCAAGTCTTCCTGTTGTACAACCACTAGTTTTTATTGGTGTCATATTGCTCTTTGTGGTGTTGAATATGTTCTTACCTTGTCTACCCATCTTTTCGCTGATTGGCGTAGTTGAGGCTGTGTCTCTGATGAACAATCTTACAGGTGCCAATGGATCCAAAGCTCAGATGGTGTCTCCATCTGGTGCAGTCAGGAGCTTGTTTCCAGTCACCCTGGAGGTCATTCATTGCTTCCAGAGGTTTCTCTGCAATCCTGGGGGGGTAGCTTGGGCCTGCTCCCATGGAGGTGTTGCGTTCTTGGAGCTGCTCCTGCTGAGTTTGCTGCCTTGGGCCTGCTCTGGCAGAGGTCACTGGCTTGGGCCTGCTCCCTCAGGGGTGGCTCCCTTGTATCTGCTTCTGTGGAGGTCACTGCCTCAGGCCTGCTCTGACAGAGGCTTCTGGCTCAGGCCTGTTCCCATAGATGTCCCTGGCTTGGGCCTGCTCCTGTAGAGGTCATTGCTTCAGTCCATTGGACTTCTTAACATATATTTCACTGACACTACTAAAATGATACTTTGGACTTGAAGTACATGGTATTATTTTCAGTTTTAAAGCTTTGACACAATATTTATACAAATAGACTATGCAGTGGCCATATACAGACTACCTTATCTCAGTATAATTGACTTAAACTGGAAATCAATTACCAAAGGATTATGAGAAAATCCCCAAATGTCATAGATTTCTGGATCACATTTTAAACTCTCTAAAAATTTAGGAAGGAACAATGGGAAATTAGAAATATTTTAATTTAATAAAATGAAACAAACTACAACAGATTTAAACTTGAAGGGCACAGTGAATCAATACTTATATGAAAAACATAGCTTTAGGTGCTTATGTATAAAGCAATCATTTATTCAAAGAGCTATGGAAAAAGCAGCATGTCAACCTAATGAAACCAAATAAGGTAAGTCATAGCAGCAAGAGTCAGTGAGGTGAAACAAGGCTCACCTTACATAGAAGTCAAAATAGCCCGAAGTGTGTTTTTTGGAAAGATTGGTTATTTTATTCATTTCCCAGGAAGACTGATATTTTTAAAGTGAAAGAAAATGTTATCAGTATTATTCATAAAATAGTAAGAACTATTAGATATCAGTAGATACAAGCAGGATTTAAAAATGATGTGAAGAGATATTTTCCTCATTTATAATTATTTTATATTTTACTTATTGAGTGCTCTGCCTGCATGTATGTCTGTGTATCATATGTATGCAGTACCTCTGGTGGCCAGAGGTGTTGAAGGATTTCTTGGAACTAGAGTTACAGATGGCTGTGAACTCCTGTGCGAGTTCTGGGAACCAAACCCAGTTCTTTTCGAAGAGCAAGAAGCACTCATAACTGCTGAGCCATCTCTCCACTCCCCCATGTGGTAGTTTTAATGGGAATGGTACCCATAGACTCAAATGCTTGAATGCTTAACACATATGGAATGACACTATTAGGAGGTGTGGTCTTGGAGGAAGTGTGTCACTGTGGAGGTAGGTTTTGAAGTCTTATAAGCTCAAGCTAGGCCTAGTGGGGCAGTCTTCTTCTGTTACCTTTGGATCAAGATGTAGAACTCTCAGCTCCTTCTCCAGCATCATGCCTGCCTTCCTGCTGCCATGCTTTTCTCTATGAAGATAAGGGACTAAACCTCTGAAGCTGTAAACCAGCCACAATTAAATGTTTTCTTTTATAAGAGTTGATGTGGTCATGGTGTCTCTTCAAGGCAACCAAACTCTAACTAAGACACCACATATGTGTGTGTGTGTGTGTGTGTGAAATAAAATCAAATTATTCTCTAACAAAAATATTTCTAAATCTGAGAAAAACAATTGAATCTTCAATTAACAATATTATTTAAAAAATAAAATAAAATGCATCTAGACATAGGTATCTCTGGGTGAATTATCTCAAAGACCTAAGGGTGAAATAATGTTGTATAAGTATTTTCAAAGAATAATGCAAGTACTTTTCCGACTCCCATTTTATGGCATACTGGGCCAAGGACATGAAGCCACCACTGGGACATTAAAGGAAAGGCAGGATATAGGGGCAAACAAAGTATATACAGGCTCAGTGACATTCTGTCTCAGCATACTGAGGACACTTACTTCCCAGTGGTAGTGCTATGCCCTCCTGGGGTCCCTTGCCAGCCACACTCCAAGGGAGGGCTCTCAGTGACTTTCACTATACCCCACACTTTCAGAGTCTCCTTCCAGTCCTTAAGGCAAGGTGGCAGATGGCGATGTCTGGTGATCATTGCCCTGTATTAAAGACAGAGTGGACAGGGCACAGGGTCCAACAAGGTTTTTACACCAGCTCCTGGCCCACATTCTTAATCCATGATGGTGAATCTTGACATCTGTTTGTTTGTTTTTGCTTTTGGTTTTTCTTTTTCTTTTTTTTTTAAAGATTTATTTATTTATTAAGTATACAGTGATCTGCCCACCAGATCTCATTACAGGTGGTTATGAATCACCATGTGGTTGCTGGGAATTGAACTCAGGACCTTTGAAAGAGCAGGCAGTGCTCTTAACCACTGAGCCATCTCTTCAGCCCCGGTTTTTGGTTTTTCTTTATGAGGTGACAAGGTTTCTCTGTTTAGCCCTGGCTGTTCTGAATCTTGCTCTGTAGAACAGGCTGGCCTCAGATTCAGAGATTCAACTGCCTCTGTCTACAAAGTGCTGGGATTAAAGGTATGAGCCAGTTTCTGGTCTTTGTTTTGTCAAGACTGTTATTTACTTTCCAGCACCCACAGGCCACAATCTTCTCAGTCTGGCTCCATCCTGTTGCCATTCTGCTGGTTGTCTCAGTTTTTCCTTCACAGCCTATGCGCATCTCCGCATCAGGACCATGGACAGAGCAGCCAACACAGCCTCAGCCTATCCCTATCTCAGAAGTTCCCTCTGAGAACCTCTTGGTTACTCTTAGTTGAGCTGCCCCTTCTGCTCTTCTCTCTCCAGGCACAAGCATCTTTACTTCAGAGTTCAACCTGGGAAGCCTCTTTGTAGGTGTCTTTGTGATGACCCAGTTAGGTTGGGTACTGCATGCCTGTTGCTTGCTGTGGGAGACTGGGGAATCTCAGTGCTGTTCCATTGGGTCCAATCCTGTGAGTTTCTTGTTGGCTGTGGGAGGTTGGGCTTGCTCATTTCTCATAGCTGCCAGTCCTACTATTCTGGAATGCTCACTTTGCTGTGGAGATATTCCCAACACCTTCTCTGTGTGTTTCTGCACCCCCATTGCCAGACATCTGCTCTAGTGTGAGGGGCCTACCCAGCATGCTTTTGTTCTCAGGTAAGATTCAGGAGCCTCTTCTAGGACTTCTCTCTGCCTATCTAGCAGTTGGGTATCTCTCCTGGTCCTGTTCATGGAGGAATCAGAACAGGGTTTGTCCACCCTCTATCCTCCAGCCCTATATGCCTTCACTCAAACAATTAGTGTCTATAGGTGGTCACCCTCTTTTCTCAGCACTGGTCAGTTACCCTGTCTTTCTGCCTCTCAGCTTCCTGCAGGTAATCTTCTTCACATACAACTTTGCTCTACATGACAGGGCATTGTTCCACAGGCCAGGACTGACTGACCATTTCAGAGGACAGCAAAGTTAGGGATTAATAGCCTGCGAGTCTTGCTTCATATCTAGAAGCTATTGGCTTCAGGCTGAGACCCAGGCATAGTCATCTTATCATGAACTAGATGGTCAATGTGATGGCTATTCTTGGTTATCAACTTGATTATATCCGGAGTGAACTATAATCCAGAAATGGAGGGCACACTTAAGATCCAAATCTTGAGGCAAAAAGACAACATGCCTTTGATCTGGATTTTGAGGCTGAAAGACACAACTTTAATTCAGATCTTGAGGTGGGAAGACACAACACACAGGTCCTTAATTCAGACCTTGAGCTTGGAAGCAACACCTTTAATCTGGGTCACACCTTCTTGTGGAAGCCAAAATATAGGACAGTTAACGAAGGAAGGGTTTATTCTTTGCCTGCTTGCTTTCACCTCGTCAGAACATCCATTCATTCTTCAGGATCTCAGCAGTTGAGTTGACACACCCAACCTTGTGGGACTGAGCAGCTACTAGATCTTGGACTTTTCATTCATAACTAGCCATTCTTGGGATGCAGCATAAAAATAATACCAGTAACCCCCCCACACACAGTTACACAGTTCTGTAACCCTGACTAATGCCCTAAGTGAGGGCTGCATGCCTCTCACTAAGACTGGTAACCCCAGGGACCATAGTCCTAAGAATGATGACTAGTATCCTTTATTCTGAGAACAAGGGTCTGTCTATTCTCGGTGCAGCACAGGACTGGGTGGTGAATAGGTACTGAGCTCAATTGTGTGAAGGAGGGAATCCACCAGTACTCCAATTTCCTCCTGCTGATGCATATGTCTCCCTTGGGCCACCCTTCATTCATCTTGAACCACCATATTTGAGCAACTGCAGCATGACATTACCAGGACTGGATAATCTGTCCATCTGCACCCCATACCAAGTGTTCCAATCTGTTTATTCAAAGTTGTAAAGCCAAGCCTGGAACAGAAATCAGCTCCATGTGTAGAGATGTTGATGCCTCTTCTCTCTGGGTAGGGCCCTCTGTGGGCCACTAGGACCCCCCAAATGCAAATCTATATTCTGTCCTTCAGGCTGGATGCATGCCTAGCATACAGCAACCCAGTTACATACAGGGTCCCTGCAAACTTTAGGAGGTCAAAGCTGGTCCCTCACAGGAGATTTGGTAGAGACATGAGCAGGGGGAGTTGCAAAGTCCTGTGAACATCTGAAGAAGTCTATGGCAAAAGTGGGCATCTTCATTACTCCAAGAGGTGCCAGGAGGCTAGATGATGAAGCCTCAGGGACAGACATATGTGCAGCTCACCTGGGACAGTGGTATGTTCTATTTGTGGTCCCTGCCTGGCCAATGATTGTGTCCTTTTATCCCCTCTTTGAGGTGCCTCAGCAGAAAGGTAAAATCTCAGGTCTCCTGATATGAGACTCCCAGTGGAGTCTGTAGCTGGAGAGGCTTGGGCTTTTCCAAGTTTTTTTTTTTTTTATCTCCAGCATGGCTGTGAACCCCAACTAGGACTATCATACACCCTGGATGTTAAGCTTGCATGCAGGATGTTTCACTGTCAGCCATACCTCCTGAGGGTAGGAACAGCAGTCAGGCCATGCGGTCAAAGGTACTGGCATTTGCTAGACAGCAATGATCTATCTCCATGGCTTTAGCTAAGCTTCTAAGTGGGATGTATGCCTAATTAATGTGGACTGGTGTGGAGTCTTGATTCACATGCAAGGCAAGGTCTGCATCTCTAGCTGCGCAGCCTTGACCTTCAGACCATCACAAGCTCCAGGCAGGCAGTGGCCCCAAGCCAACCTCACCACTGAAGCATGAAGGGTGTTCATGGAGGGCTCTAATGAAATGCGGATTACTCCAGGAAATTAATTCTCTCTGAGCGTTAAAAGAATACGCCACCTGTACCTGTCCGTATGGCATAAAAGGATGCTGCCCACAAGCCCAGGTGTGAAAAAGCTCTTGTGCATAGACAGCGTCTGTGATAAACTGAAAGCCGCTGCAATGCCAACAATTGTCCCAGAGACCATGTCAAGTGCAAATGAATAAGTAAGTGGGCATTGTTTAGGAAGAAGAGCAACATGTCCGTGGCTGTCTGGTCGAGCATGAAACAGAGCCAGGCCTCATTTATTCACCAAGTAAAGCCTCCTTCGTCTCGATTAGCAGATGATCCTGCACCAAAGATCAGAGAGAAGGGAGCTGCGTTGCCTGCTGCTTTGGGGAAACAATATGCTTTGAAACACAGCGTCTGTTTTGCCGTCTCCAATGAGAAGGCTTGCATTATTAAACAACCTGCTTAATAATTTAGGCTGAAATAAACTTGAAACACAAAGGAAAAGTGTTCCATCCACCAGGAAATGCTATTGGACTTGAGTTTGAGGGATGTGTGCATCCAGTTATGCTGAAGGATGACTCCCTGGCTGCTGCTGGGAAAGAGCCCATGACTGACGTCTTCTGTGAGCCCCCCCCCAGCACATCCCCAAAGCCTAGGGACCTGAGAGCATAAGCTTGGTCTCTGTGTCTCCTCCAGGCAGACCCCGGGGACTCCTCCAACTTGTATTCCGGGACTTTAGTGGCTCAGCTCAGAAGGCGTCACAGCATGCCATCTCAGAACTTCCTGCTGGGCAGGGACCTAAAAGCCTTCCCTCTGATATCTCCAAAAGGCTGGCCTACCCCCTCTTGAGGTTTCCTAGTCAGGCTGCCCATTCCAGGAAGTCCCCTCTCGAGCTGAAACACAACCCTAAGTGGATCTGGGTTTCACGGGCTCTTCTGTCTTCAGGATCCCCACGGAAGAGATCTTTTTTTTAAATTTATTTATTTATTATGTATACAATATTCTGTCTGTGTGTATGCCTACAGGCCAGAAGAGGACACTAAACCCCATTAAAGATGGTTGTGAGCCACCATGTGGTTGCTGGGAATTGAACTCAGGACCTTTGGAAGAGCAGGCAATGCTCTTAACCTCTGAGCCATCTCTCCAGCCCCCACCGAAGAGATCTTACGATGTGATAAGCCTCAAGCTCTTTGTGCTGTTTGGCACCATCTTATCTTGAAAGTGGGCAGGGCTCTTTACATAAATATGTGGCCATTCCACGTTGGACACCACCTGGCTTCATCCCAGGAAGCAACAGCTCTACTCGTTCAGCCCCAGGTGGCAGTTTGCTGTCACACTAGTCTCCAGCCTCAAGGGACTCCTGGAATCTTCCTTTGAGCTCTATCCTTCTATCTGGTAGCCAGTGAAGAATAGGAATATGGTCCTTCCTGTGAAGGGGGCAGTGAGGTCTGGTATGGAGTCCTCTAATGGTGGCTCTAAAGACCAGAGCCTTAGAGACATGGGTTTAGGAAGGATCAGAGGGGAAAGTATCCTTTTTCTCAGATAAAACCAAGAGACCACAAGGGTACTATCCAGTGGTGTGTCGGGATCACACGGGGGATACTCTGTGATGCTCATGGTTAGGCGAGTCCATTTGAAATGAAATCCAGGCGATAAGAAATCAATGACAGTGTCTCAGTGATACAGCAAGAACCAGCTTGAGGAATCAGGGGCAGTGAGAGCATCTCGGGGAGTTGGGAAATGGTATTTGGCATGTCTTGGACTTCTTGAGCCAGCATCATGTAAGAGATGGTAGATTAGATAATCATACCTAGGGTAACCCCTTAGTTTTCAAAGAGAATGTGTTGGGCGTTGTTGGAGGGTCTTGGTTGTAAGAACTCAGTAGCTCCCTCACAGGCCACATGGTTGTCCTGTGGTTCTGTTTTGCTCATGGTTACTCAGGGAAGTTAGTGCAGAAGCCTGGATTTGAACTCAGAACACTCCGCACTAACTTCCTCTTCACTCCTGGGGCCTGCCTGTGCAGGCTAAGCAGGATTTGGGTACAGGTAGCAGGAACAAGAGTAGCAGACACTGGACAGAGTAACTCTACAGTTCCACATGCGGTAATGGAAGTTTCAAGAGGGCCATCTCTGCACCATGGACCCTATAGTGTGCCGTGCTGGAGGTGTGAGAGCAGAATCCAAGTTCAAATCAGGAGTCAGACAAGTGGGCAAGGAGATGGTGGGTCATGGGGACACATTGACTAGTGTGGCAGGACCCAAAACAGTGCTGCTAGTTCCCTGCAGCATCAGCCACCAAGGAGTAGAAGACAGAGCAAAGAAGGGATACTCAGTACCAAGTTTCTAGACACTTGGAGGGGCTTGGATTCAGAGTCAGTTTTTTTTTTGTTGTTTGTTTGTTTTTAGAGACAGGGTTTCTCTGTAGTTTTGGAGCCTGTCCTAAAACTCACTCTGTAGACCAGGCTGGCCTCAAACTCACAGAGATCCACCTGCCTCTGTCTCCTGAGTGCTGGGATTAAAGGTGTGTGGCATCACCGCCTGGTGGAGACCAGAGCCAGATCTTAAGGAGAGCTAAGTGCCTGTTTATGACTTTGACTTCTCTACTGATAGCAATGGGGTACCCTGGCCTAGTCCTGCATTAAGATGAACGGTGGTCATATTTGTATCTTAGAAGGTTGCACTGGGTTTGCATGCCATTTGGGCCAAACAGAGCAGCAGTGGGGTAGGGAAAAGGGAGGGAGGTCCTTGAACTTCAGTTCAGTGAGAGGTGACTACCGTTCTAAATACCTTCTGAAGTGGGGATGGACCGATGTGAGGGGATTTCTGATTGAGGATCCAGGGCTTGTGATAGTCTGGAGATGGGGTGAGGAGGTGTCCTCATTTTCTTGCTTTTCTATTGTCATGATAGGCTAAGACCAAAATCAACTTGGGGAGACAAGGATTTGTTTTATCTTACAGCCCACATGAGGAGAGTCAAGGAGGAACTCAAGGCAAGGACCTGGAGGTAGGGTAGCAACTGAAGCAGAGACCATGGAGGAGTGCTTCTTCCTGACTCTCACTTGCTTATATAGTCCAGACTCACCTACCTATCAGTGGTACCACCAATAGTGGTCTGGGCCCTGCTACACCTATCATTCATTAAGAACAGGTTCCACTGACTTCCCTCCAGGCACTCTCTCAGTTGAGGTTCCTTCTTCCCAGATGACTGTAGTTTATGAAAAGATGACGGACACATGAACCAGCATGGGGAGGAGAGCAGAACTCTTGCATGGACAGTGTCAGGGGAGGGGTTCTTCAATGCTGGGTGTTAGTGTTTAAGTTCTGCAGGGCTGTGCTCCTAGTGGTGATGGTTGTTTGGGTCCTTGATGAGCTAGCTGCTGAGGACACCCTGCAGGGGGACTTGGGGTCTTGCTCTTCAGGAGTCTACCGCCTAGTTTATGGTAACTGCGTATAGAGAGTTTTTGAAAGTGATGGGATCTTTCTCAGTCCAGACAGGTGTGACCCAGGAACTTATGAAACCAGAAACTCAGTGGTCACTATCAATCAACCTGAGTGTCTCTTAAGTATGTTCTCTTGTGCAAATGAAAATTTAAGATGTGGACATATTTGTCTGAGACCTACAGCCAAATATTAGGTGGAACTCGGGAACTCCTGTAGAAGAGGGTGAGGAAGGACTGTAGAGACCAGAGGTGTCAAGGGCACCAAAAGAAAATGGCTCACAAAATCAACAAACCAGGGCTCATAGGGGCTCACAGAGACTGAATCAATAATCAGGGAGCCTGCATGAGTCTGATCTAGGTCCTCTGCATACATGTTTTGATTGTGTAGGTTGGTTTTCCTGTGGGACTCCTAACAGTGGGATCAGGGGCTGTCTCTAATGCTTTTGCATGCTTTTGGGACCCTTTCCCTCCTACTGGATTGCTTTGTCCAACCTTAATATGAGGGGCTGTGCCTGGTCTTATTATAGCTTGATATGTCATGGTTGGTTGATACCCCTGGGAGGCCTGCCCTTTTCTGAAGGGAAAGGAGGAGAAATGGATCTTGGGGAAAAAGGAGGTAGGGGCAGGAATTAGGAGGAGAGGACGGAGGGGAAACTGCATTTGGGATTTAATGTATGAGAGAAGAATTAAAAAGATATGGCTATGTGCATAAGAAAAATCAAAACAAGAGTTATTAATAGAAATTAAGGAAAAGTGAGAGACATGTCCCAGGGCAGAAGGAGTTCAGAGAGAGGAAAAACCACTGAGATATTCATGTAGGGTAGTTGTTCTAAACACGAGGGTCATGACCCCTTTTGAGGGTCAGATGACCCTTTCACAGGGTTCACATATCAGATATTCTGCATACCAAACATTTACATTAAGAATATTAACAGTAGAAGAATTATAGTTATGAAGAAATGATGAAAATAATTTTATGGTTGGGATCACCATAACATGAGGAACTGCATTAAAGGGTTGCAGTATTAGGAAGGCTCAGAACCATTGGTCTAGGGGATTTTATAGACATAAGGTAGAATTGGGATAAAGATTGAAGAGATTTCTATCAAAATGGATTAGTTCTCTGGGAATATCTGGGCAAATTAAGGGTCATAGACTCTGCATGTTTCTCTGACCAACGACAATTGAGGCTGATGCCCTCTTCTGGCCACCATGAGTACCTGCACTCACATTGCATGCATGCACATATGTATAACATACACACACATGCATGTACACATGCATATACATGAGCTGATGATAAAAAAACTGTTCATGTGCTTCCCACCCAATTAAGGGACTGTTCATGCTTTGAACCTCTTCTGTTTGTCTCTATTGGGTGCTAATGACTGAACTGTCCTGTCTGCCAGCCATTAGACTGAGCTGTCATTGCTGGTGCTGCCAACCTTGACAGTCTTGCTTGTCTTGGACTTTGACAGGTTCTGTTGTCTGTTAGACTATGCTCTTTTTACATGGCCAGACTGCAGCTTCTCTGTAGAGCTAATTCTTATCATGGCTATCAAAACGTAGCTGCAGTCTTTCCTGGTTGTCGCATTTAACTCCTAGTCTATGGGACAGTCAGGGGTATCTGTGGTAGTCTCTTTTCTGAGTTAAATGAAAGACTTTTAGAAGCCGTTCTTTTTTTTTTAATTTATTAGATTTTTTTTAAAAAAATACCAATCCAAGTTCCCACTCCATCCCCTCCTCCCATTCCCTCCATACACCCTTCAACCCCACCCCTGTCCAATCCTCAGAGAGGGTAAGGCACATTGCTTTGTGGAAGGTCCAAGGCCCCCCGCCCATGATATCTAGGCTGAGCAAGTAAGTATACATCCAAAGAGAACAGGATCCCAAAAAGCTAGTACATGTAGTAGGAATAAATCTTGGTGCTACTGTCAGTGGCCCCGCAGTCTGCCCCAGACATGCAACTGTCACCCACATTTCTAGGGACTAGTTTGGTCCTATGCTTGTTCCTTTCCAGTCTGGCTGGAGTTTGTGAGCTTCTATTAGCTCAGGTAAACTGTTTCAGTGGGTGAACCCATCATGGTCTTGACCTCCTTGCTCATATTCTCATTCCTTCCACTCTTCAACTGGACTTTGGGAGCTCAGTCCAGTGCTCTGATGTGGATCTCTGCCTCTGTTTCCATCAGTTGCTGGATGAAGGTTCTATGATGATATTTAAAATAATCATCAGTCTGATTACAGGGCAAGTCAAGATCAGGCCCCCTCTTCTCTATTGCTTAGGATTTTAGGTGGGGTCATCCTTGTGAATTCCTGGAAATTTCTTTAGAGCCAGGTTTCTGTTAACCCTGTAATGACTCCCTCAATCAAGATATCTCTTTCCTTGCTCTCATCTCTGTCCTTCCTCCATTTTGACTATCCCATTCCTTCATGTTCTCCCCAACCCTCCTCTTCTCCCCTCCTCTTTCCCTTCTACCCTCCCTTCTTCCCCCATGCCCATGCTCCCAATTTTGTCAGGAGATCTTGTCTGTTTTCAATTTCCATGGGGGTCTATATATATTTTTCTTTGGGTTCACCGTATTAGCTTCTCCAGGATCATGAACTATAGGTTCAATATCCTTTGTTTATAGCTAGTATCTACTTATGAGTGAGGATGTACGATATTTATCATTTCGTGTCTGGGTTACCTCACTCAGGATAATGTTTTCTAATTCCATCCATTTTCATGCAAAATTCAAGATGTCATTTTTTTCCCACTGAGTAGTACTTCAAAGTGTAAAGATGCCACATTTTCTTTATCCTTTCTTTGGTTGAGGGGCATCTAGGTTGTTTTCAGGTTCTGGCTATTACAAATAATGCTGCTATGAACATAGTTGAACAAATGCTTTTGTAATATGATTGAGAATCTTTTGGGTATATGCCCAAGAGTGGTATTGCTGGATCCTGAGGTAGGCTGGTTCCCAATTTTCTGAGAAGCCGCCATACTGATTTTCAAAGTGGTTGTACAAGTTTGCATTCCCACCAGCAGTGGATGAGTATTCCCCTTACTCCACATCTTCTCCAGCATAAGCTATCATTAGTGTTTTTGATCTTGGCCATTCTGACAGGTGTAAGATGGTATCTCAGAGTTGTTTTGATTTGCATTTCCCTGATAGCTAAGGATGTTGAACATTTCCTTAGTATCTTTTGGCCATTTGAGAGTCTTCTGTTGAGAATTCTCTGTTTAGTTCCATTACCCTATTTTTAATTGGGTTATTTAGAATTTTAATGTCTAATTTCTTGAGTTCTTTATATATTTTGGAGTTCAGTTCTTTGTCTGATGTGGAGTTGGTGAAGATCTTTCCCCATTCAGTAGGCTGCCTTTTTGTCTTATTGACTGTGTCCTTTGCTTTACAGAAGCTTCTCAGTTTCAGGAGGTTCCATTGATTTATTGTTGCTCTCAGTGTCTGTGCTACTGGTGTTATATTTAGGAAGTGGTCTCCTGTGTCCATGCACTGAAGAATACTTCCCACTTTTTCTTCTATGAGGTTCAGTGTGGTTGTATTTATATTGAGGTCTTTAATCCATTTGTACTTGAGTTTTGTGTGTGGTGATAAATTGGATCTATTTTCATTCTTCTACATGTTGACATCCAGTTATGCCAGCACCATTTGTTAAAGATGCTTTCTTTTTTCAATTGTATAATTTTAGCTTCTTTGTCAAAAATCAGGTGTTTATAGGTGTGTGGATTAATGTATGGGTCTTCAATTCAATTCCATTGTTCCACCTCTCTGTTTTTATGCCAATACCAAGCTGTTTTTACTACTGTATCTCTGTAATAGAGCTTGATGACAGGGATGGTAATGCCTCTGGAAGTTCCTTTTATTGTACAGGCTTGTTTTGGCTATCCTGGGCTTTTTGTTTTTCCTTATGAAGTTGATTATTGTTCTTTCAAGGTCTGTGAAGAATTGTGATGAGATTTTGATGGGGTTTGCATTGAATCTATAGATTGCTTTTGGTAGGATTGCCATTTTTACTACGTTGATCCTACCTATCCAAGAGCATGGGAGATCTTTCCATTTTCTGGTCTTCTTCAATTTCTTTCTTTAAAGACTTTAAAGTTCTTGTCAAATAGGTCTTTCACTTCCTTGGTTAGTGTTACCTCAAGATATTTTATGTTATTTGTGGCTATTGTGAAAGGTAATGTTTCTCTGATTTCCCTCTCAGCTTCTTTATCATTTGTGTATAGGTGGGCTACTGATTTTGTTGAGTTGATCTTGTATCCTGCCACATCACTGAAGGTATTTATCAGCTGTAGGAGTTCTCTGGTAGAGTTTTTGGGGTCATATATATATACACTGTCACATCATCTGCAAATAACAAAAGTTTGACTTCTTCCTTTCCAATTTGAATCCCTTTGATCTCCATTTGTTGTCTTATTGTTATTGCTGAAACTTCAAGTACTATGTTGAAGAGATATGGAGAGAGTTGATAGCCTTGTCTTGTTCCTGATTTTAGTGGAATTGCTTTGAGTTTCTCTCCATTTAGTTTGATGTTGGCTGTCAGCTTGCTGTATATTGCCTTTATTATATTTAGATATGTTCCTTGTATCCCTGATTTCTCCAAGACCCTTATGAAGGGGTGTTGGATTTTGTCAAATGCTTTTTCAGCATATAATGAAATGATCGTATGGTTTTTTTCTTTCAGTTTATTTATATGATGGATTACATTGATAGATTTTTGTATGTTGAACCAGCCCCGAATCTCATGGTGGATGATTTTTTTGATGTGTTCTTGGATTCGGTTTGCCAGTATTTTATTGAGTATTTTTGCATCCATGTTCATGCATGAGATTGGTCTGTAATTCTCTTTCTTGGTTGAGTCTTTGTGTGGTCTTGGTATCAGTATAACTGTATCCTCATAAAAAGAGTGTGGCAATGTTCCTTGTGTTCCTGTTGTGTGGAACAATTTGAGAAGTATTGGTATTAGTTCCTCTTTGAAAATCTTGTAGAATTCTGCGCTGAAACCATCTGGCCCTGGACTTTTTTTGGTTGGGAGGTTTTGATGACAGCTTCTATTTCCTTGCTGTTTATAAGTCTATTTAAATTGCATACTTGGTCTTAATTTAATTTTGGTATATGGTATCTATCTAAAAAATTGTCCATTTCTTTTACATTTTCCAATTTTGTGGAGTCACAGGTTTTTGTAGTATGACCTATTGATTCTCTGGATTTCCTCAGTGTCTGTTGTTATGTCCCCCTTTTCATTTTTGATTTGTTAATTTGGATGTTCTCTCTCTGACTTTTGATTAGTTTGGATAAGGGTTTGTCTAACTTGTTGATTTTCTCAAAGAACCAGCTCTTTATTTCATTGATTCTTTAGATTGTTTTCTTTGTTTCTATTTTGTTGATTTGCGCCCTCAGTTTGATTATTTCCTGTCTTCTACTCTTCCTGGGTGAGTCTGCTTCTTTTTGTTCCAGAGATTCCAGGTGTGCTGTTAAGTCACCAATATGAGCTTTCTCTGTTTTCTTTATGTGGGCACTTAGTGCTATGATCTTTCCTCTTAGCACTGCTTTCATAGTGTTCTGTAGGTTTGGATATGTTGTGCCTTCATTTTCATGAAATTCAAGGAAGCCTTCAATTTCTTCATTTCTTCCTTGACCCAGGGGTGGTTCAGTAGTTCACTGTTTAGTTTCCATAAGTTTGTAGGCTTTCTGAGGGTAGTATTGTTGTTAAATACTAACTTTAATCCATGGTGATCTGATAGGACACGGGGGTTACTCCAATTTTTTGTATCTGTGGATGTTTGCTTTGTTGCTGAGTATGTGAACAATTTTAGAGAAGTTCCCTGAGGTGCTGAGAAGAAGGTGGGAGGTAGAATCTTTGTGTTTGGGTGGAATGTTCTATAGATGTCTGTTAAGTCCATTTGACTCATGAAATCTGTTTGTTCTCGTATTTCTCTGTTAAGTTTCTGTCTGATTGACCTGTCCATTGGCGAGAGTGGAGTGATGAAGTCTCCTACTATTAGTGTGTGGGGTTTGATGTGCTATTTAAGTTTTAGTAATGTTTCTTTTACATATGTGGGTACTCTTGTATTAGGAACATAGACATTCAGGATTGAGACTGCATCTTGATGAATTGTTTCTGTCATAAGTATATAGTGTCCTCCATCTCTTCTGACTGATTTTAGTTTGAAATCAATTTTGTTAGATATTAGGATAGATACACCCGCTTGTTTCTTAGGTCCATTTGATTGGAAAACCTTTCCCCAACCGTTTACTCTGAGGTAGTGTCTGTCCTTTTACTCTGAGGTGTGTTTCTTGTATACATCAGAAGACTGGATCCTGTTTTAATATCCATAGCCTTTTTATAGGTGAATTGAATCCATTGATATTAAGCGATATTAATGAGTAGTGGTTGTTATTTCGGGTTATTTTTCAGTAGTAGTGTTTATATGTTTCCTTTGTTTGGGTTATGGTAGAGGGTTATCAAATGCCTGTGTTTTTGTGGGTGCAGTTAGCTTCTTTGGTTTGGGATTTTCCTTCTAGTACTCTTTGTAAGGCTGGGTTTGTGGATATGTATTGTTTAAATCTGTTTTTGTCATTGAATATCTTGTTTTCTCCACTGATGTTAAATGAAAGCTTTGCTGGGTATAGTAGTCTTGGCTTACACTGGTCTCTTAGTGTCAGCACATCTATTCAGGACCTTCTGTCTTGATGGTTTTTATTGAGAAGTCAGGTGTAATTCTGTTAGGTTTACCTTTATATGTTACTTAATCTTTTCTCTTTGCAACTCTTAATATTCTTTCTTTATTCTGTATGTTTTGTGTTTTGATTATTATATGGCGAGAGGAATTTTTTTGATATAGTCTATTTGAGGTTCTATAAGCTTCTTGTACCTTCATAGGGATATCCTTTTTTAGGATGGGAAAGTCTTCTATGGTTTTGTTGAATATATTTTCTGTGCCTTTGAGCTGGAGTTCTTCTACCTCTTCTACCTCTATTTTTCTTAGGTTTGGTCTTTTCATGGTGTCCCAGATTTCCTGGATGGTTTGTGTTAAGAATTTGTTGGATTTAATGTTTTCTTTGACCAATGAGTCTATTTCCTCTATAGTATCTTTAACACCTGAGATTCTTTCTTCTATCTCTTGTATTCTGTTGGTTATACTTGTGTCTGTAGTTTCTGTTCATTTATCCAGATTTTCCATATACAGTACTCTCTCAGTTTGTGTTTTCTTTATTACCTCTATTTCAGCCTTCAAGTCTTGAACTGTTTCCTTTACTTGTTTTCTTTTTTTTGTTTTGTTTTCTTGGGTTTCTTCTGAAGGATTTATTAATTTCTTCCAATTTCTTGTTTGTCTTCTCCATTTCTTTAAGGGAGTTTTTCATTTCCTCTTTAAAGGTCTCCATCATTATCATAAAGTTATGTTTAAAGTCATTTTCTTCTACTTCTTCTGGGTTAGGATGATCAAGTCTTCCTGTTGTGTGACCACTGGGTTCTGGTGTTACCATGTTGCTTTTTAGGTTGTTGGAGAAGTTCTTGCATTGGTGCCTACCCATCTCTTCCTTCAGATGAAGCCAGTAGAGTCTTTGCATCTTGGTCCAATCCTTGCAGTGGCTGTCTGAGTGTTTGGGAGCTTTTCTTGGTCTGCTCTGTACTGTCCATGTCTGTCTCAGAAAGCCTCTGAGGTCTCTATAAGCCTGCTCTCTTGGTCTTCTCTCCTGGTTTGCTCTCTTGGTGCTCTCTCTTAATCCCCTCAGTGTTGTAGCATGCTCTTGGTCCCCTCAGTATTATAGTAAGCTTTCAGCTCTTATGTGGGGTGTGGCTAGTAGCTGGGGGGTCCAGTGGATGAGTTTGGGTTTTGGGGGATCCTAGCCACAGGAAACTCCCTGCTGGCTGGCTAGAAAAGATGAGGGAGTTGGGGGAGGGGCCCAGGGTTTTATTCTACTATGGAGGTTTTAGAGAGTGGGGCATCTCACTGTGTAGCTGTTCACTCATTTTTAAAGTCCCCTCAGTATTGGAGCAAGCTGTATTTCAGAGTTCCACTGAGGTTGCAGCTAGAAGCCATTCTTGTGGAAAATTCCTTTACATTGTGTGAATATATGTCACAGTGATTGGTTGAATAAAGAAGCTGACCAATAGCTGAACAGGATAAGATTAGTTGGGAGAGCCAAACTGAGAATGCTGGGAGGAAGATGGGTGGAGTCAGAGGAGTCACCAGTAGATGCAAAGAGAAGCAAGATGAACATGCTGCATGGAGAAAAGTTACCAAGCCATGTGGCAAAGCATAGATAAGAAATATGGGTTAGTATAAAATGTAAGAGTTAGCTAGTAACAAGCCAGAGCTATTGGCTAAGCATTTATAATTAATATTGTCTCCACATCGGTTATTTATAAACTGGTGAGTGAGAAAGAAAAGTCTGTCTATGCATCCTCGCTTACAATTTATTCCATTATAATTAACTGCATTAGCAGGAGAATTGTGAAAAGGTAACAGGGCCTTGCACAGGTTTCTTGGGGCTTCTTGGAAGCTGATCCTGACCTTGCTTCTCAGAGCCCCTGTTTTACTTCTTAGGCTGCAATATCATTCTCAACAGCAGCAAGCTTTCTTATTTAATCTTAAGTGGTTTTCACTCTATCTTTTGTGACTGATATGTTGCTTTCCTTATGGGGCTTTTCCCCATGTTTTCTACAGTGAGCTAGTGCCTGCCTCAGTGTTTATTAGCAATACTAACCGAGGCTGGAAAGATGACTCTGTGGTTAAAGTATCTGCTGCTCTTGCAGAGGCCTGGACTTAGTTTTCTAGGACACAGGTCAGAAGGTTCATAATCACCCATAACTCCAGCTATGGAGTGACAACGCCCTCACTTGTGCATACCCACACATGCACATGAATCCACATAATTAAGAAAAAAGTGAATCTTTTTTTTTTTGAAACAGGATCTCTATAGAGCCCCAGCTATCCCAGAACTCAATATATAGAGTAGACTGACCTGGAACTCATAGAGATCCCCCAGACTCTGCCTCCCTAATCTTGACTGTGTGGGGATTAAAGGTATGCATCATTACACCCCACCTGAAGTAAATCTTTTTTTAAAGTTGCCAAGAAAAGTGCTAGCTTTGCCTTTATTCAGTGGTCTCCTGGCCTGTCACTGGACATCCAGAGAATCTCCACATGTGGGCTGTGCAGATTAGTGCTTCAGCAAACACAGAAAGTGTAGCAGGAGGATAAAAAATAAAATAAATATAAATATTATAACTGTAATTTTTACTTGATAACTGTTTTGTTATAAGTAATTTTACTATGCTAAAGTTAAAACCTTCCTTTTTATTTAAACAGAAAAGGGGAGGTGATGTGGGATGCCCCTCTGTATGCTGTGAATACCATTAGTTAATAAAGAAGCCGTTTGGGGCCTGTAATAGGGTAGAGCAGATCTAGGCAGGGAAAACTAAACTGAATGCTGGGAGAAAGAAAGTGGAGTAAAAAAGAAGCCATGGAGCTGCCACCCGAGACAGACACGCCTGAATCTTGCTGGTAGGCCATGAGCCTCGTGGTAAAATATAAGCCAATGGAAATGGGTTAAGATGTGATTTAGCCAGAAATACGCTTAAGCTATTGGTCAAACAGTATTGGAATTAATACAGTTTCTGGGTGATTATTTTGGGAGTCTGGGCAGCCAGGAAAAAACAAGCGGCCTCTTACTACAGGAAAGAGCGTCATTAGAATCCAATAGGGTATCAGTCATTAAGAGTGTTGGAGCCTCCAAGCGAGTCACGACAATGTTGTGGACCTAGAAAATGTTACTCTGAGGCAAGCTCCAGTCAGCAGTGGGGAGGCCTGTACTGGGAATCGGTAAGAGATGAGCACACGTGGAGCTCAGAGTTCCAAGTGTGGGGCTGAGCCTTCTCAGGCCGTTGCTGTGGACTCCTCTGAATTCAGGATTTCAGGAAACTTCTTCTAAGGGTAACAGACAGATGCCTGGGAACAGAGCCCTCATCTGCCTACCCTGGCGGTGTAGTGTCTGGCAGCAGCAGGTGTCACACTCAATTATCTCGAAAAGCCAGGAAAACCCACCCTCGCTGCCACAGACAGGTGGGCCCTCCCTCGAGGCCGGGCCTCTTCTCAAGTGGCAGTGGGCCCACGTCCAATCAATTACCTATTGAAATGAGACCCACCGCCTACAGATGGCAGGCTCTCATTAGAGCATACGGCTGTGCGGCCTCTCTGGGCGGCTGTGAAGCTCATTTTAAAGTAAACCCACCTGAAGTGTTAGCTCCCACGGCCCCAAACCATGTGTTGTGCTAACTTTTCCTGACGAGATGCAGAGAAATGTCTATTTGTCCCAGACAGGAAGAAGCAACAGACCAAAGGAAAGAGTTCATTTGGCAAGCCAGGGAGTTCACCAGGGTTCCTTACGGGAAGGTGTACGGCCTGAAAGCCCTCTCCAACCATGGTGCCTGCTGTCAAAATCTGTGTCCTTGCTTTATGTGCAGGCATATCCACAGGCCAGAGACTCTCTCCTGGGAAGCTGAGCTGGTCAGGGGCTCCCCTCTGCACAACAGTTGTTTATTTCTATAATCTTGGGGAGAATCCTTGAGTGTCTTGTATGTTTCAGCTCTCCTAGCTTTATTTAGTGAGTCGCACCACCTCAAACCCTCTTTCCAGGAGTGAAAAGCTTCAGTCCAAAGGAACTTACTGCCTAAGAACCTGTTCTCCAGACCATCCGTGAAGAGCAGAGACATTAGTCAACCCTTCAGTCACATGCCCTACAGAGACATCAGTAGCTGCCCACAGGAAGCAGCTTGCATGGAGGTGTTTCTAACGGACACACTGTGGATATGAGCTGCCCTCCCAGGACTTCTGTGTGGAGGCTCCATGGCTTCCTGAAATCACTGTCTCCAGTCTAAATGCTCCTCCATGTCATTTCTCTTGGGCTCTGAAATCTTTCCTTTGCTACTGTGTCATTATCTCTTTGTCCAGAAACTTCCACCCGACACCCACAGATCCTTTATCATAGATTCAATTTTTACTGTCTATAAACAAACCCAGCTCATTCCTACTCCCCAAATATCCGTGGCTTTGTTCCCACCCAGCAAATCTGGAACCCATCTCACTCTCTCTGGGATTCTAGAAGGCAGGACAAAGGACATTTGGTGCCTGTTTCTCACTCATTGACACATGAGCAACACCGATAAGGGCCAGTATCAGCTCAGGACACCCTAAAACCAAGTTCTCAGCACAAAGGCCATAGGGACAAAGGGTAGGGAGTAAGAGACAAAGACAAGAGATAGAGGATTAGGGGGAAGGGGGACAGAACAGTGGAGAAGGGGATGGGGTATTTGTCCTGGGGAAGAGGGGGCAAAAGACTGTCTCTGGATTGAAAGGAGACAGATGTGGCCCATAAGCAAAGGGCAGTTTATAAAAGTAAAAGGGAAAACCTCATATTACGATGAAGTTTAATTTTAATTAGACATGTTAATTAGGTGAGCCAAGGGTTTTTTTTTTTTTTGATTGTGGGACTTTAATATTTTGATGGTTGAACCTTAGCAGTAAGCCTTACAAGGAGGAAGTAGCCATGTAAGGGAATAGATGGTTTTTAGCAAGGTGGAGGGAATGGGGGAGAAGGGCAAGGCCTTCCAGAGCCATGTCTGTTTTGCTTGGGCTGGCTAGGGTCAACGACTGTCTGACCCTCATTCCCAACCCCTTTCTGAAGATGTCCTCCATGGCCATGCCCACACAGCAGTGGGTGTTTAATGGATGTGTGACATCCATTAATGAATAGGAAATGAATGATTCTACTGGTGCTTTTCACTCCATCCACTTGAACTGTTTTACCATGGCATCCATTCTCAGGGTTCCCTATGTACCAGCTCACAACTCTGCTCTCTCCTTCATCTCCTCATCTTTGGGTGTTCCACTATAGCCCCCACAGTGCCCCTCTTGGCCCAGCCTCTCCACATCTGTGTGTTTACTCTTCAGTCTGTCTCTGCAAGCTGAGTGGGTGACCTCACCCCACCACTGCATGGGCCATGGTCTACAGTCTAGCCATGCATCTCAAATTCCCGTTGAGTAGACCACACTCCTTGCAGAGCTGAAGTCCTGAGCACCAGCGGCATGATGGAGCTCTCCAGGGTATCCCCAGCATCAGCCTGTTCCATGGCAGGAACCGGCCAGTACTCCTGAGGATGAAGCTGTGGTTCCTGGTAACTCAGCTGCAGCTCCCTCTCCTCGGCCCACCGGTGCATATGACTGGTCATGGTTCTCTCCCTGAACCCTCCTGTGAGACTGGCCATGGATCCTTACCGTTACTCTTGCACTATCACCTCCATCTCAGCGCTGGATCCACTCACTAACTTCGTTCCTAAACACTTAGATTAAAATCACACCCTCTGTGACTGATACCATTGTCTTGGTATGAAGGTCTCCAGTCTTCATTGGAAGAGATTAGGGAGGAGAGAGATGGAGGGAAAGCTGTATTTCATAGACCGTTCCTCTGGGATCTTGTGAAACCCTGGATAGGTGGGGCCCTTGGTCTTGTCATCAAATTGTACACACAACTGCAGCTGCCTAGTCCACTCCATGTCATTCCTACTTCATACACCCTGTCCTTTTTCTGTCCCTTTTCATCCATTTAACCATGGTAGACATCATTTTCTACTGTAGCCCCAAGCATGTAGCACCTTCACTGGGATCTGTCTTCCTTTGTTCATTCATTCATTCATTCATTCATTCATTCATTCATTCACCAATGTTCACTGAACAGTAGTAAACTTGGTAGTGGATAGTGTAGATTGTTTTTGTCTGAGGGGTTTAGAAACACCATGGACTGTGTCTTGGTCTCTTCTCTATTTGCAGCTTTGTACAAAGTTGTTGGAAGCAGACACAATGGATGGATGAATGAAAACACTAATGACCGCGTAGGGCCATGCAGGGTTATGCTCGACTCTCTTGGTGCTAAGTCTGAAAGGCAAAGCATGGTCTCTTCTTGTGGATGGCATCTCCTGCTAAGAGGTTCACCGAGTATCCAGGGTGATCTGAGCCTGGGTAGGACATAGTGGGGACAGACACCCAAGCTGCTTTCTGTGGGGTGAAGGACAAGGAACTGAGAGGCCTCATCAGAAAGCAGGAGGCTTGATGAGACATGGCTGGATGGTGATGTTTTCACAGCTCTGGGATGTGGAGAGAGAGAAACCAGTGAGGATGCTGCATCCCAGAGGACCTGAGCACCTGGGGATGGAGAGAGAGGCCTCAAACAAGGAGTTCTCTGTAGATGATACTAGAGGCTACAGACCAAGAATACAGTGACGAAAGGCAGGGAGGTACGGGACAGGTGCTGAAGGCAGACTTCACAGGCTCCAGGAAAGGGATGAAGTAAAGGCAAGATCCAGGTTCTAAAACCTCTTTAAGATACTGAAGCCTTGCCCCGGAGGAGTGGGTGGTTATGGACTTGGGTTAACCTGGAGACTGTGGCTTCCAGAGGTTCACTGTTGCAGCTACTCAGAGGGAAAAGTCAGTCCTGCATACCACCAGCAGGGGAGGCAGTTGGCTAATGCCGGATATATCTCCTGGCTCCTGCAGACCCTGCCTCGCTGCTGAGTCACACACAATTAAGCTCTGTGAAGACCTCAGCAGCCTTTATGGACAGTTTAATTATTTGCCGTGCGCACTGCACTTGCAAGCATTTGATTTACTGGGCGGACTGCTCACGGAGTGAGCAAATTGACAAGGGCTGCAAACGGTTTTCCTGGTGGAGCCCATCCTTCCCATGGTTTGCCCAATAATGAAAGATTAATTAAGTAAGACTGCTCCTAATGAGAGCCTCCTACCTACAGTTTCCTTCATGGAGCCAGAAAGCGCAGAAGGGAGCAGTGCTTGTATTTGCCAGCACCCTGCCAGGAGTGTCTGCCATGGGTGCCAATGCAGGGCATGTCTTCATGTGGGAGCCAGTAACAGTTGCTAGATTTCAGGGTCTCCATTATTTCTAGAGTGTTCTGAGCTAAACTCACAGCTTGTTCCTGGCTTACAGTAAGAAAGAGGGAGAGGGAGAGAGAGAGAGAGAGAGAGAGAGAGAGAGAGAGAGAGAGAGAGATATCAGGCAACAGAGAAGAGAACACAGAGAAAAATTAAAATCACAAACCACCCACAGAGAGAAAGACAAACACACAGACACAGAAATTATACGTGCTCATGTAAATATATAGAGGTGTTTGAGTATATAGAGATTATGTGTTTTTAGACTAGAGTATGCACAGATGTAGAAGTTATATGTGCTTCTGTAAATACATGGAGATGTTTGAATATATAGAGATGATGTGTTTTTAGACTAGAGTGAAGTCATCCTTCTGTGTTCACAGGCCATTGGTCCCAGGACCAGAGTATTCAAGCCTTGTGTATAAAATGCTATGGTGTTTGCAAGCAGCCTCTGCACATCCCCTTGAGTATTCTTAGCATCTCTAGATGATTTGTAATGTCCAGATGCCTTCAAAATTCATTATAAATTGGTGCTTCACTTCATTGTTGAAGGAGTAATTAAAAGAAAACAAGTCTGCTCCTTATCGGTAAAGTGGAAATATTTTCCAGGTTATTTTGGGCCTTGATCTGTTGACTCCGTTGATAGATGATGGTGGATTCAGAAGGTCCTGGTGTGGCATGCAATAGGTGTAACCACACTTTCTGGAAGATGCTCGGGCTGTTCTTTCTCAAACCTGTGACGATGCATCTCAACTTGACAAAGAGGAGCTCAGGTTGAGATAGAAATGCAGTTACTAATTAGTTATCCAGTGTCCATCAGCACCAGGGCCTTTCAAAGTAGAAGAAGGAGACAGGGAGACAGGAAAGACTTGCGCCACAGCTGGTTTTGTTGAAAGGAGGTGGACATCAGAAGGATGCCATGTGTCTATGGGCAGGAGAGGATATAATTTACCCAGAACCCAGGAAGTATGATCCATACTGTGATTTAAACTTGACTAGACCCACTTTGGACTTCTGCCCTGCCAGGTTCAACTACAAGGCAATAGATTTGTGTTGTTTTGAAGCCGTGAGGCTTGTGGTTCTCTGTTCTAGCAGCAGGAGATGAGTGCAGACATGCGCCTTTGAAGTGTCCACTGTCCCCTTTATAAAGCAGCCACCCGCTTTCTCTCTGTGATAAGATATGATTCCACATACATGTTCTGGAAAAGCCAGTTGTAGGAACTGTCTGTCCTTTGAAGTCTGGTAGATTTCCATTTTATTGTAGTCTTTTCCAGAGTGTTTGAAGAGGGAAGTCCTTGGTTACAATTTAAATTTCTTCAGTCAGTAGTAGTTCTTTCAAGTTTCTTATGCATATTACAGCTAGCTTTTGCATTTTAAAAAATCTATTTAATCTAAGTTTGCAAATTCATTGGTAGACAGAGTTGAAATATGTTTAAGGTTTTATCTCTGCTGCGTCTTCAGTTCTATCTATATATCTGTATATCCGTATACGTGTGTATATCATTCAAATAAAATGATTGTGCATGTACCTTTCAATAAGAAAAAATGGAACTAGATGCTGGAGAAATGGCTCAGTCAGTCAAGTACTTATTGTGCAAGTACAGAGGCATGAGGAACTGACTTTCATTCCCTCAAACTGTGTGCTCTGGGAGGGAAAGCTGGGTACTGTGTGCATACCTGTAATCCCAACATGAAAGAGGCAGAGGCAGGTGAATCCCTGGGGCTTGCTGGCTGGACAATATAGCTGGAATGGTAAGCTCTGGGCTCCAAAAAAATAAACAAAGACATGGAAGACAGTTGACATCAAATGTGCCTGCACACATGTGAGTGTCTATCTGGATGTGTGCACATGAATGCACCATACATCTGCACACACACGAGTGTACACCTGGATGTGTGCACACAAGTGTACCATACATCTGCACACATGCAAGTGTGTACCTGAATGTGTACACATGAGTGCACCCCATACATCTGCACGCACATGAATGTGTACATAAATGTGTGCACATGAGTGCACCATACATTTGCACACACGCGTGTGTCTACCTGGATATGTGCACATGAGTTACCATACATCTGCACACATGCAAGTATATACCTGGATGTGTGTACATGAATGCACCATGCATCTGCACATACATGAGTGTGTACCTGGATGTATGCACAAGAGTGCACCATACTTCCACATTAAAAATTTTTAAAGAAAATAAAATCACCTATATCATCAAATAGTAAACATAGGATACAACCAGGTATCCTGAATCAAGTTGTAAAACATGATGAACCCCACCAGACATAAAACATTCTAACAAAGAGAGGTCTCTTCAAGTGGCAACCTTGGAGGAACTCAGACTGCAGAGAGGTCATGAGGCTGACATGCTCTGGGCATGAGGAACTCTTCATGGGGATCACGCAGGGCAAGAACCTAGAGAGGGTGGATTTGGGCAGCCAAACCCTCGCCTGTTCTCCTGAGGGTCGCAGGCACACCCTAAGTTCCACAGGTTCCTGATCGTTGGCTTCCTGGACCCTCTTTAGAGCCTTGGGAAGATGCTGTATGCTCACAGAAGCAGGGTGGGAAATAAACAAACAACAATAAAAAACCCCAAAAACCAAACCAAACCAAACAAACAAAAAGAAGCAGGGTGGGTGTAAGGGCTTGGACGAGAAACATCCACCACAGTCTTGAACATTTGAAAACTGATCCATAGTTGGTGGTGCTGTTTAGGGAGGCTTGGGCGCTGTGGCCTTGATGGAGGAAGTGTGTCAGTAGGGGAAGCTTTGAGAGTTTAAAGACTGGCACCGTTTCTAGTTCACTCTCTTTATTTCAAGCTGGTGGTTCAAGATGTGAGCCCTCAGCTTCCTGTTCCTGCCGCCATGAATGCTTGAGGTGATGTCTCCTTACCAACCCTCTCGAACTGCAAGCCCCAATAAGCCCTCCCTCCATAAGCTGCCCTGATTCTGGATTATTATCACAGTGACAGAGACTGAGACAGTGTGGGTGGATGGCTCAGAACCCCCTGATTTCCTCAGGCATTAAGTCTAATGGGATGCTGTGATCTTAATGTCCCCAGCAGAGTCAGGGTGGAATTCTCTTCTCTGTGTGCTATTAAGATCTGGCACTTGGGGAGGTGATTAAGGCTAAATGAGGCTGAGAGAGTAGGGCCCTGGTCCAAGGGACTGTGACTTTAAAAGGAGGATAGGTTGGACTTTCAATATTCTCACACAAAGGTCTCTGCTGATAGATTCTAAACTCCATGATGGTCTTCAGCCTGACCTCACTGAATGGCTGCCTGACCCTGTGTTTCTTGGGCCTTCAGAATTATACCCAGAATGCCTCAATTTCATATAAATTACCTAGCCTGTGGTATTCAGTTGTAGCAATGGGAACCAGATTGAGGTTCAGGCTTAGGGTTGATGGCTGTTGGAGGAAGGCTGCTTATTTGGTTCCTGGCTACTTAGCTCCAAAATAATCACACAGAAACTGTATTAATTAAATCACTGCTTGGCCCATTAGCTCTAGCTTCTTATTGGCTAAGTCTTACATATTAACCTATTTCTATTAATCTGGATATCACCACGTGGCAGTGGCTTACCAGGTAAAGTTCCATCTGGCTCCAGACGGGCTACATGGCCTCTCTCTGATTCCACCTCCTTTCTCCCAGCGTTCAGTTTAGTTTTCCCTGCCGACCTCCATTCTACCCTATCAACAGGGCCAAGGCAGTTACCTTATTCACCAATGGTATTCACAGCATAGAGAGGGGCATCCCACATCAGATGCCATGGGAACTGTGCCCTGTATGCTCTCCCCCAGGATGGCAGACCTGCCTGAGGTCTGGGCCTGCAGGAGGGAACTGGTCCCCAGCTTATTGTTCTTGAGCTATCATTGTTAAGAATCTTCTCTCACTGCTATCGCCAGACTTGACTTTTTTTTCTTGGATAATTTGTGCAATTTGTATCTGCCCCCCTAATGGCCAATTTCAGTTACACATGTTTTGTGTATAAATAACACGTAGCCCCCCACCCCTCAGTCTGTGGACCCCCTGTATCTCATATCTCTTCGCTGAGCTGCTGCTCTTAATTAGAATTGACAGGATGCCTCCATTTGATTGGCCTTTCCTGAGCAAAGGCTCCTGGACTTAATTATTCCACAGCATTCCCCTCCCGAGCCAGTACTCTCTGCTTTTGAGTTAATTAAATTCTTCCTGCTTTCTGTTGGTTGGAAGTCGGTCTTGTTTCTAATTTCTTAGGTTTAATGATCATTTTGCTTTGTATTTTGTTGTTGTTGTTTTTCAGGAAAGGGTTTCTCTAAGCAGCTTTGGAGCCTGTCCTGGAACTGGCTTTGCTGACCAAGCTGGCCTTGAACTCACAGAGATCCACCTGCCCCTGAAAGACATGCGTCGCCACTGCCCTGGCTTGCTTTATATTTTTTTTTTTAAAGAAGGGGCTAGATATAAAAGCAATGAAATTTAATTCAAGTCAAGTTTTGATGCCATCCACAAATTTTCAGATGAGTTATTTTCTTAGTCAATTGTAATTATGACTCTGATTCTAATCTTGGATTAGAATGGAGCAAAGGGAAGTTTCTCTCTTCAGTCCAAGCTTTTGTGTCTGTGTAGGCCTGGTTTTCTTGGCACCAGCTTCTGTTGTTACCTTGACAGAGACCACTTGCTGTCTGTATAACTGAGTCCAAGGTTATTGAACTGTGGTTTGAAAGACAGACATAACATTTTTTTAAATTTTCAATGTCTCTCCTGTGAAATTAAAATAAATTTCTTCCTACTTGATGTCTTAGGACCTTTCCAGTTTCATTTGTGTCTATTGGTTTTAACAAGTACAAAGACACACAGGTTAGAGAGGCCCACACTGTGGTGTTATGTGTCCCTCTTCTTGTTTTTGTCTCCCACACTGTGTAGGGACAGGATAGTGCAGGAACGTGACCATGCAGAAAGAGGAAGACAGGATTCAGTCACACAGGATCCCAGGTCACACAGGCTTGTGCCCGCATGAGCTGTGATGGCAGTATCTCATCATGGATCCCCTGTTTCATGCTGATCTTTGGCTTCTAAGTCATTTTGTGTGATATGACTTAGAATTTTCTTCATATTTGTATTTTGTTTTCCTATTTACTTCAGCTATTAAACAGCAAATACTTTGTTTTAGGATGTTTTTTCTTCCTTAATTGACAAACAGGCAAATCTTTGTCCTCTTCCAATTTGAGCAAAATTTCCTTTGAGGAAATTCTTCTGAATGTTAAAGCAACATTTCAAGTAGAAGACATGGCAAGTGTTGATACTTACATGTAACAGCAATAAGATTTTAAGTAGTACCTCAGACATTGATCATGAATGCCTGCATTACCTGTCATCCAACCTAACAACCACTGTCTGTGGGCACTGGAAGCCATGGATGCCCCTTTTCCCAGAATTCCCTTGCTTGCCCCAGAGTCAGACTGAAGAGCAGTGCTCCACCCTTGTGTCTGCACCATGTGCCTCCTACAGATGCCCCACCCCTGCAGCAACACACTTCTTTATCTTGCCACCCCGAATGATATTTACTTCTTTGACCTGACCCCTGTTTTCAAGTGTGCGTATTTTGGGGATTCATTCGCTTTGAGTACACAAAGTGATTTCACTCTTGCCTTTCAGTTTGTATGTGTACTGTATGTATACACTCCGCGCTTGATAGACAATCGTTTCAGTTAAAACAACACCAAGACAAGATGCAAAAACCAATGAGATTTACTCTCCTGCCTAGAAAATGAATGAATAAATAAGCAAGCAGCAAACAGACATTAGATGGGACATGGGTCTCAAAACATGGGAAATCAGACAAATATGGACAATTATCCCCCAAAGAAAAAGACATCAGCTGTGTTCTAAAGAAATCCCATTGTTGTTTGAATCAGAAATGACCCCAAAGAGCAGTTGGCCAGCACAAAGCAAACTCAGTGGTATTGTTTTGGACTTATAATCTTATTTTGCTTTGTTTGGACATTTATTTTTGTCTTACTGGTCTTTTGCTTGTTCATTTTGATTTCTCTTTTTGCAGAGGTCTTTTTGTTGTTGTTGTTGCTTTGCTTTTAAAGAGACAGAGGACATGAAGTTGGGTTGGGAGGGAGATGGGGAGAATCTGGGATTGGATGAAGGGAAGACATGACCAGAATATAAAGTATGAAAAACTATTTTTTTTAATGAAGAAATAAGAAGAAATGACCCTGAGTGTTTATGTGCTGAAGTGGTGTTATTGCCATGACTGGATCATGAGGGTTTCGACTTCATCAAGGGACAGAAAATACTGGTGGAGTCACACTTGGATGGCATTGTGGAAGATGCCAAATTAAAGGGTGGGGTCTGTCTGATGGGAGGAAGTTGGTCACTCTGAGTGTACCATTGAAGACTGTCTGGCCTCTAGCCTCTTTCTCTCTCTCTCTCTCTTCACCCTGACTAAAATAGTGGGTAGGTATATTCCATCATGATCCCATTGCTGTGACACCATATTCTATCATGATCCTGTTGCTATGATACTGTATTGTCTCACCTCAAACTCCAAGCAATGGTTCTAGCAGCCATGAACACAGCTGAAACTGTGAGCCAAAATGAATCATTTTCCCCGAAGTTGTTTCTATCAGGCATTTGTCACAGTGATCAAAATCTTAAAATGAACCAAAAGTGACTTCCTTTGTAAGTCACTCCCATCTCAGAGCAAAATTCAAAACTCAAAACAAACAAACAAACAAAAGGAAAATAATATCCAGCATTGCACCTAGTGAGGTACAATCTGTCACCTCTAAAATAATTTGACACCCAACAAGATAAAATTCATGGTATCCACTTTCTACACCCAGGAGTAAAAAGAGCTGATAACTAAACCATGCAGTGCAGGGGCAAGGGAGTCACCTGGCAACACAACAATTTAGAAATGAGACAGAATTGTAGGGTTCTCATTACCTGCTTTCCAGGTTTATCATGAGGCTTCCACATTCTTGGCCATGACACAGCAACATTGACTTGCCCAGAGATTAAGTAATGGATGAGAAGCAACAGCAGAGATGGGCAGACAGAGCAGAGAACGGACACCACAGAGTGGTGCAGGAGAATTGTCTGTATTCTGTCCATCATGATTTAAATAATCACTGATTGGCCATTAGCCAGGATGTATAGGTGGGACAACCAGACAGGAAGTAGAGGCGGAGCAAGGAGAATAGAATTCTGGGAAGCAGGAAGCTCTCTTGGGATTCCTGCGTGGACCACCGAAGAAGCAGGATGTGACCTGCCCCGCTGAGAAAGGTACTGAGCCATGTGGCTAACATAGATAAGAATAATGGGTTAATATAACTTATAAGAACTAATACTTAGCCTGAGCTAATGGGCCAATCAGTTTATAACCTAATATAGACCTCTCTGTGTGATTTTTCTTTGGGACTTGCTGGCTGTGGGAACTGGGCAGGACAGAAACCCCAAGAAGCCAGCCCTCATGCTACAACAGAGACTGGTAACTAACTCCTGTCTAAGCCACATGGACAAAATGGGTGATCAAGGAATAACATAGCTGTAATAGAGAACATGGGGTCTGTTATGACTGGCACCAGATGAAAGACTTCTTCATGAGGTCATTGTGTATGGTGTGAAGTAGGGCTTGCTTGCTTCCTACTTCAGTTTTAGAGCCACTTTGTTACTTGTCAAGATTACCAGTTAAGCTGTGCCTTATTAGTAGCTATTGCTTAAGCCAATGGAAACTCTTGGCCACACTGAGCTATCCTATCAGATGAATCCTTCCTACTGAGTCACTTCTGATTCTGGCTGTATGTACCTGCTGTGGGCTAGAGGCTGAGCAGTCATTTCTGCCTCCCCCTCCTCTGCCATAAGGCAGTAGGCATGTCCAGTTCTATGCTTTGGTCTGGCCACTCTGTCCACACTTTTACTTCTAGACAAAGTGTTCATCTCGAGAGTTGGCTAAGGATTTTGCCATGAATGGTTGCAATGCTCAGTCTTCATTGTGGATGTGGCTGGATTTGGAGTCACCTAGGAGACGCACGGTGGTGAGGTTTCCTGGGAGGATTAACTGAGGAAGGAAGACACACACTGAATGTGGGCGACTCCATTCTCCTGGCTGAGTCTTTGACTAAATAAAACAAAGGAAAGGAAGAGGTCAGATGAGCACTGGCATTCATCTCCCTGCTTTCTGATTGGCCCAGGAGTAGGCAATTTCCTGCAGCTGCAACTGCAGCTGTAGGCTATTCCTGCCATCCTGCCTCCCCACTAGGGTGGGCTGCATCCTCTGAACCATCAGGCAGAATCAACCCTTCTCCTGTAGGTTTCTTCTTGCCAGGTATTTGGTCATGGCAACAAGGCAAGTGTCTAAGACAAAAGTTGTTGAGTTTTCCTAATGATAATTGTTTTTATCTGCTGAGATGCCCCAAAGCTATCTTAATATCATTTTCTTTATAAATGGTATTTTTAACGGATTTCTTTTACATATGAAAACAACTTTGTCTCCCTGGGGAAGCCAACCTAGTTGGGACATGTTTCCCCAGATTCCTTGTTTTGTGTTAAAAGTTCCCCGTGTACCACTGGGGCATGAACAAAAGAAACATGTGGAGGGGGTGGAGACCAGTGACTCATCTCTTTGTGATGTCTCTGGAATCTTGGGGGAAGTGCACTGGGGGCTGGAGTAGGATGGTGCAGGTTTTTATCTCCTGACTCCTCTAATTTTCAAGTTGAAATCTTAGCAAGACTTCCCCCGTCCTTGAGAATTCATTACGGGTTTCCACCAGCAGACCTGTGAGCAGAAGTCACCTCATACCCCTTGATCATTGCCAGACTTCAGAACAGGATGACTGGAGTTCTCTTATTCACAGGAGAAGCCTGAGGCTCTCGAGAACTGCATTTTGGAATGACTTGTGTGGACTCACCCCAGTGTGGACCTCCTATGCCTCTAGGAAATGAAGCTGCAGGTTTCATTGTGAGCAGAATGAGACCGATGGCTCATCGTGACTGTCTGTTGGGTGGATCTGCTGACAGATGACCTTTGAACCTGCCTTCAGGTGCAGCTGGGCTGTGCCACGTGACTGAGGATCCACCTTGTGGCCTGCTTCTTGAGGCTGTTCTCCCAGATGTCTGCAAAGGACCAAGGTGAACAGAGGCCATAAGACTCAGGCACATTCCAGTACCACAAGTTCATGAAGAAGCATTTGATGGCTCATTGACAACATCAGTGAAATGCTTGCTTATGCTCACAAGGAGAAAGGGGTCTTGGTTCTGATGGAGTTAGTTCATAGGGCATGACTGAGAGAAAGTATCAGTGGAAAACACCATATTTCTGTTCTAGGTTTTATGCTTACTGCTACAAAACAGGAATTTCCTTCCCTTCTTCTTCTTCTTCTTCTTCTTCTTCTTCTTCTTCTTCTTCTTCTTCTTCTTCTTCTTCTTCTTCTTCTTCTTCTTCTTCTTCTGCTTCTTCTTCTTCTTCTTCTTCTTCTTCTTCTTCTTCTTCTTCTTCTTCTTCCTTTAAGATTGAGAACCACTACTATTTTTCTAGCATATTTTTTTGATTCTTTGGTAATTTCACATTATGCCCCATGGTGTGGGATTCCCCTCTGCATGCTATGAATATGTTTTATTCTCATTGGTTAATAAAGAAGCTGCTTCGGCCTGTGGCAGGACAGAATAGAGCTAGGTGGGAAAACTAAACTGAATGCTGGGAGAAAGAAGACAGAGAGAGGTGCCATGTAGCCACCAAAAGAGAAAGATGCCCACCCACTAGAACTGTACTGGTAAACCATGAGCCTTGTGGTAAAATATAAAATAAGAAATGGGTTAATTCAAGATATAAGAGCTAGCTAGACATATTCATAAGCTATTGGCCAAACAGTCTTGTAATTAATAGAGTTTTTGTGTTATTATTTGGGCCTAGGCAGCCAGGAAATGAATGAGCCACCACCGCCTATAGCACCCCAATCCCACTCATTTCCTAGTCCCTCTGTACCCATGCTTCTCCCTTGTAGCATCCACCACAAAATAAAATGTAAAACGAAAGAAAAATAAAATAAAAAATAAAAATGTTAATTAAACAAACAAACAAGCAAACAAAAACCCCACTCTATTCCTGTCTTTCCTGCCTGTCCATCACCTCTTCATTCATCTTAATGGCGCTGGGACCTGCAGTGTGTCACACAGTAGACCTTTTTGTCCAAAGAGCTTTACTTGCAAATGTTCAATGTGCAATGAGTTGTTGGTCAGGTTTGAAGCCTCTGGTTTCTGAAACACCATCAATACTGGACCCTCACCAAAACTCCTCTCAGATATCCTGCTATTACCCCATGTCATGGAGATCTTGCAGCTGTGGTTCCACAGTCCCTTCACGTGAACCAGCAGTCATAGATGGTGCAGATGTTGGGGTGGGCCAACTTAAAGCCCTGGATGTGTGCCTGGGTGGTAGCTGTATTGGTCAGTTGGGCTACTCTGATCACCATATATTCACTCAACATTATGGCTCCTGATGCCAGGCAGGTCTGTGGTTGTCATCTACCCACCCAAGTCAAGTGGGCAGAAAACATGCTTTTAAGACCTGATTAAAATAAATTTAAAATATTCACTGTCTCTTAAAACAAAGGAGAACTTCTAATTGATTCCAGAATGTTCAGTATTTTGAATACCTTTAGTTATTGTTGCATATGAACTCCCCTGAGAAAATTTAGAGACAATAAGAAAGTTATTAACAAATGTACAGCTTATAAATACATTTTAATTTTATTGTATATGAATATTGAATTGTTTGGTTCCTACCAATTTCCTGGCTTAACAGTTTACATCTGTTTATTATCTATCCTTCTATATAGTCATCTATCAATCAATTATCCATTTATCAATCATCTATAACCTATTATCTTTCTATATATGTATATATCATCTATTCATCTACTATCTCCATCAATTATCATCTATCTACCTACCTACCTATCATATATCCACATCTATCTACTAATATTTTTTCATCTATTTATCTCTCCTTTCATCTGTTGTGGGATATTTGTACACTATGTGAAAATGTATTGCTGTGCGTGGTATAATAAAAAGCTGAATGGCCCATAGCTAGGCAGGAAGTATAGGTGAGATTTCCAGGGAGAGAAAGGTAGAGGAGGAGGATTCTAGGCGCAGGAGAGAGACATGAGGAGACATGGAGGAAGCAGGATGGGTGGTATGTGACAGAATGTAGATTAAAAGAAATGGCTTAGTTTAAGTTATAAGAGCTAGTTAAAAACAAACCTAAGTTACAGGCCGAGCTCTCATAATAAGAAGTCTCTGTGTTGTTATATGTGAGCTGATGGACTGAAGAAATCTCTGTCTACCTTCATCTATCATCTCTTTGTGATCTGTCTACCTGTTCTCTATCTATCTGTCTGTCTGTCTATCTATCTATCTATCTATCTATCTATCTATCTATCTATCTATGCATCATCTGTCTATCTCCCTATTGATTCATATATCCATCTATGCCTTATGATATATGAATCCCAGCATCTCCCTCTAAATCATAGCTCACAAAAGGAATGAGATATGACCAGGAAATTTGCATAAATATGTGTGGATGTCCAATAAAGGCATAATGCACCCAACCAGTCTATTAATAAACACCCTCATTAGAAACAACAAGGCATCTTGTCAAATGGCAAAATTCAATAGGTTCACAAAATTCAGGCTGACAAGAGGCTGGGGGAACGTGCTTCCTCAAGGGCCATGGACAACACTCAGCTGGGCCATCTCTTTGGTCATTCATTCAATGAGTGCCCCTCCATACTCAACATACAAAGGCCAAGATGAAAAAGGGAACCCATGATGAGGAGTTCCCTACTATATGAAGGTTGAGACTACCCAAACAGGTCAGAGAAGGTTCCACGAAGAAATCAAGATATAAACGCAGAGGAAAGAGACGTCTCAGAGACAGGGATGTGTTTGTTGAATGTTGAAGCATGAAGTCCCTTCTTTCTGTCTGGGGGGTTTTCAGAACTATCTATAGACGCTTGTGCATGTATAGAAGACTAGGTGACTGGTGCTCATGGAACATTGCTCGTCATGGTGACTGTGTGCAAATAACATACATCTCTACCAGGAAGCTGGCTACATAACAATGATACAGCCACAACCTCCCATTCTCTTGGTGAGTAATATGAGGGATGAAAGAGAAGTGATGGGGAATGTGCAGGCATGGGACAAATAGCAGCACAGAGAAAACTCAAGATGTCTGCAGCAGGTGTCTGTGAGGAGAATCGAACGAGATATTTGCACCAGCACCATTTCTGCCCATTGATCAACAGGGCAGGTAGCAAGAGTAGGAGGTAGCTTGTACATCAAACCCCAGCCAAGAGGTAAGAAATTCAGGGTAAGCAGCCAGTTCTCCACCAACACTACAGCCTCTGCACCCCTACCCGCCTATCTGAATATCCTGGTGATACCATTACTCCAGTGAGTGTGTGGGTATGCATGCTCATGGTTCAGCCTGGAAACAGGTTTGTATGCACAGATCCCCCATCTCCCCATGGCCCCTCTTAGCTCGGGAACTCTCCACAACTCTCTCACCATACTTAAGGCATGTCCTGTTCCCCTAAAAACCAGACATCGGGTGGGGCTTGCAAACTTCTGCCTGGGCTTTGAAAAAGTTCCAGCTTAGTTATGAGACCTCAGGATGAGGGTGAGAAGGTGGGATGTCTTGGGCTTCTGTCAGGAGCCTTCCAGGTACCAGCTTGGTTCTAAGCCCCCTGGGCTAGGGAGGAGAGCAGCTTGGACCTTCGCCATGAGCCTTTATGTCCCTGACTCACATCGCAGGTGTACACAGGCACACACATCACTGGCATTTGACAAGCGGAGGCAACGGAGTGCTCACTGATTTCTGTCAGTTTCCCGCAAGCCACCTTCTCAGTGTCTGCTCCTTAACCATAGCTCTAAAATCTGCACTTGGTAAATAATTATACAGCTCATGATTTCACTCTGTCTGCCCACGTGGGTGTAGACAGTGTTGATCACAACATAGCATGGCGGAACCTGTGAAGGACTGCGGGGCAGAAGTGGCAGAATGGGAGCAGGATAGTTCCAGCCTGGGCAGTGGGCAGTTATGGATGGATATACTCTTTGCTTGAGACTAGGTCCCATACAGACACAAAGCCGCCAGCCTCAGTCCAGGTAATGTCAGCTAGCCTGGGTGAGGACCTTTGAACCAGCCATCCGTGCTGCACTGACTACTTACTCCTCCAGCTTCTCCACCTCCTGAGGCTCCATGGCATCCTGGTCCCACAAAGCTCTCAGGCAGGAAGAATGTCATATGTTAAGGATGTAGGAAAGGAACTGTGGTATTCTTCCCTGAAGGTGGAGGAAGAGAAAGAGGAATGGTTTGGGGCAGACTGATGATACCAGAAGAGCCAGTTGGACAAGCTGGAGCTTCCCAAGGACCAGAGGACCTTCACATCACATCGAAGGGTGTCGGATAGAGTTAGAATCGCTGAAAGACATTTAAAAAGAGGATTGGTAAGGGCTGGAGAGATAGCTTAGGGGTTAAGAGCACTGGCTGCTCTTCCAGAGGCTCTAGGTTCAATTCCCAGCACTCAGAACTGTCTGTAACTCTATCCCTAAGGGATTTGATGCCCTCTTCTGGCCTCCATGGCCCTTGGATGAAAGTGGCGCACAGAAATATGCATAAAGTAAAAATAAATAAAAAGAAGTCATTGGTATATTAGGGTGAATGCCAATACAAATAGCTGTTAAAATTATGCTAAAATAATCATAAATAAAATTTATGATTCTGTTTTACATGCAGTCACAGTGACAGTTAATCTAACCACACAGTGTGCTTGTCACCACCACCACCCCTCCAGACTGAGCCCTTTGTATCTTCTAACCGTGAAACAGTCTCCATTCAACAACTTCTACTGCTCATCCCCAGGCCTGGGCAGCACCGGCTCTCCTTCTTGTCTTTGTAGTTTATATTCTAAGGTTTGGGTAAGGGACTCATGAGGACTCTGTTTCTGTGGCTGGCTTAGCCTCCTCACAGTGTCTTCAAGGCTCATCACTCTGTAGCAGGCTGAGCTGTGTTCCTCTGTGTGAATGGGTCATGGTGCTCACCACCTATCCATATGCAGATGCCCGGACAGCTTCCATTTCTGGCCACTGCGGGTCCACCGTTTGCAGTCATGCTGGACACAGGGGTCTTCGAATCCCTGCTTAGGGAGACTGATTTGAAAAGAAGTGTGATGATGTGCAACCACCGCCTTCCCTTCCATTTTGGGGGGGATCTGTGTGTCCCTTTGGTCCCAGGAGTTTGGAGGAGCAGGGGAGGCTAGGCTGTAGAGAGCAGAGGGTATGGGGTACTGAGATGTGGATGGGCTGGATCAGAGCCATGGGAAGCATAGTTGCCAGCAGAGGCTTCATCAACCCTGCTCCCTGCTCCTGGCAAGGAAAAATGGCTGCGGAATTCTTGATGAGTTTTGCTTTCTGTGGACTGTGCTTTTGGTTTTCTGTGTTCCGATTCTTTGACATAGGGACTATACTGGTCCTGGACACCTGGGCTGACCAAACCTTAAAGCTGGTCAAGTGATTTGCTGCAGCTATTCAGGTGGGCTTCTCCTCCATCTCTTGTTTGATCCTCCTGTGTGGTCCTGTGTGGTCTGGGTGCTCCCTCCATGTCTTCTCCCTGGGAGGTTTCTCTCTTTTTCTGTGTCTTAGCGCACTGCATCTCCAGTCTTCTCTGCCTGGAAAGGGAAGGGCTAACCTAGGTCTCCACAAACAATGGGGATGCTGTATTTTTAGTGAGCCCCTGGAGAGACTGTGTCCTCTTTAAGTTGAAAAGCCTTGTCTGAGTGCCCTGCTAGAAACTGAGTCATTGACCTCTGTCTTTGCACACGTGAGCCAGCACCCATCGCTACTCTCCAAGCCAGACCATTCCCACTCTTCTGGGCCTTTCTGAGGAGATAGAAACATTCATCACTATGATTCTTTGCTTGCTGCTTAAAGCTGGCTGCCGTCCAGTAGCCACCTGCCCTTACCAATCTCACTGCTAATTGAATTGAGATATAACGGTAATATGGGCCTGAAGTTCTGTAATTAAAATAGACTTGGAAACAAACCTAGACACAAACTTCTGCAAGCCAGGCAGCTCCTCTCACCAGCGTTTTGTTCTTGCCCATTTCAGTCACTTAGCTGAGCAGAGGTCTATTACAGTCTACCCTCCAGGCTTTGAATCTGGTCCTCATCTGGCAGAGGTGGTGATGAGTGTTTACATCCCTCGCAGGATGCAGGAAGCCAGAGGGATGCTGCATTCTGCATTCCACCACCGATTCTAGGATGAGAGCTGAACCCTCCCTATCCACCTCTTGGTGGCATCCTTGGTCCTTGGAGAGGGGCAGATAACTGGGCCGTTTCTGAGTATCAAAGCCCTGGAGAGGATTGCCATTCCCTCTGCAAGCAAGAGCTGCTCTGGAGTGCTTCAGGACCCTTCCTGTGTGGGATGCTGTCTTGTCTTCTGATATTCTGACCAACTGATAGCAGAAACCTGAAGGAGGGGTAAGAAGAAGTCAAGAGGTGGCAGTGATGCCTGTGCTCTGTAAATCAGAGGTGGCAGGTGTCCATGACAGGCCTTTTTTCTGGGCTGTAGTCCCTGCAGACCAGAGTCAGTGCTGTGGGGTGGGGGGTTGATGGTACCTAGGGACCCTAGGGCTGGGGTGGATGGAGGAAGAGTCTAAGGCACCTCAGTGCACAGACTGATTTTTATAGTCTGTGAAAACCTGCTACCAGCTAGGCTGTAGGCCATGTGCCCTCTGCGGTGCCGAGTCTGGCAGCTGCTCCACAGGAGCCAGGTAGGATCCTGAGACTCAGCCACCACTGCCTGTGACACTTCTGTCCGGGCTTTAATTGAGTCCATTTGGGTGGGTTCTTGTGTTCATGTATATGTGGTTCTGGGACGTTAGGAAGAGCAACCTGATTACCTATGAGTCTGGAATCTGTTCCCTCCTTCCTTTGAATCCCAGAGAGATCCAGTGGAGACCAATTCTATGAAAGTGTTTCTCAACACTTTCACTAAAAAATCTCGGCTTTTAGTGAGAGGCTCTAGAATAACAGAATAGGAGGCGGCTTTGTCCTTTGCAGCAGGGCGGGGAGGCACAGGCCTCAGTTTCTGCCTTCTAATCTACAGGGACTTTGTATGCTGTGGGTCACAGGAGAAAAAAACTGGGAGAGTGAATCCACAGGGTTCTGTGCAGGTGTGTCCGAGGGCCATTCACACTCTTTTTTTTTTTTTTTAACCCTTTGCTGCTTCTGGTCCACACTGAGCACAGCATCTGTAGTTCCTCTACCCTGCCCAGAGACCTGGCCACAAAGTAGTGGTACAGGTACTCCAATCCTGCAGTGTGACCCGTTAGATCCTATGCCACATGACCCTGATCCTCACAAGAGCTGGAAGTGGATCTATGGGGCAGGAGGCTGAAAGTTGACAGGGCCATTTCCCACCATCCCCAGAGTCCGCCCCTTCCCCTCCATGCATACAGACCCTGAAATGGCTCAGGGATGTTCAGTAGCCATCTGCACACAATTTAGAGGGCTTGGATGACAAGTCGCAGTCCCATCTATTGCCACATGCAGCACAAGTGCTCCTCTGCCTGCTGGCTAGGCAGTGTCTGCCCAGAGACCCCCTCAAGGGGTCACTCCACCAACCTTCTGCTTCTCTGAGGAGTCACACCTGTGTTTGTACTTTGGACTGTTCCATAAAAGGGGAGTGATTCCTAAAAGAGAAATGGATTCTTCAGTGTGCTCACTGGCAGAGAATAAACCTAAGCTTCTAAAAGAATATAGAGTCCTTCTGTGATCTATCCACCACCTACCGTTGGATATTTTCTGCCCTGACATTGGTCGCTCTTCCTCGAATGATCTGTGGACAGCTGGGCAGTGCCCCTCCCCCTCACCTCTGGACACTCTGTTAGCACCTGAGAAGCTTTCCCGGCCTACCACTCTGGCTGCTCCCGGGGTCCTGTCCCAGCCTTTGACACTGTGGGGGTGGGGCACCAGGTGTGCTCATCATGACTTCTTGAGTCTCATCAACTCCTCTTTGTCTCAAGAAAGATGCTCTGCTGTCACTGGGTGAGGCAGGGCAGGGTGTGGTGTCTGGTTGGCTTGCTGCGTAGGCACTGGATAAACAGGAGGTGAGCACCATAGTCCTTCCAAAGAAGCCACATTCTGAACTGGTGTTAAAATATATTTAATAGCCCCACATGACAAGACTGTGATAGGTAAAAATAATAACGGGACGCTAAAGGGGCCATAGGCAGTGAGGCACTAAGTGGGCGTTGGCTCCTGGCACTGAGGGGTTCCTGGAGGGAAGCGACCATTCTGTCTGTGTGCAGGTCACCTGGTTACAATATAATGTAAAAATGTCAAATACAGACTCAAGATAAATCTGCTGGGTTTAGACCTAGGACACAAAGCCAGCAATTTGTACCAGTCCGAATCTCCTAGCTCATGGGGATTTCCAAATGACCAAACGCTGATCCTAAGGGCTGGGGTTACAGGGAGGTATTGCTTCAATTTCTTCCCGCCAGGCTGGTACTCTCCTGTTGATTATAAATAACTGCATGTAATTTCTGATGTGACATCTCATTTTCTAAACAGAAGCAGAACGCTCCCACCTGCCCCCCACTCTTGCCTCACAGCTAGCCCTGCCCAATGGAAAAAAATGTCCTCACAGAAGCTCTGCTCATATCTCAATCCTAGCTCCTTCCTCCAGGGATCTGGGGATTGTTGGCTCGGCATGCCTCAGGGTCTAGTTCCCGTTCTGTTCTCTGGCAAAACACTCACATGCTTAGTGCCATCCCACATTCTGGAGTCAGAGCTCTTAATAACATTTTCCAAAGATCTAAATGCTTTTTTATGAATGTATGGTGAAAATATGGCTTGGCTTTAATATTGCATTATGAGCTTCTGACTAAGGGTTTTAAAAATATGCTTTATGCATATATATATATATATATATATATATATATATATATATATATATAAAGTGGGCATATGTCGCAGCGAAGGCTCACTGCTGTGTATAAAGTGTATTGTAATAAAGCTGTAGCATGAGCCCAGGGTGGAAAATCAAAAGAGAAAAGACAAAGTGCTTCCAGCCGAGGGGAGGCCTTCTCCGTTCTGTCTTGCTTTGCTCCCAGTGCCATTTGCTCTCGTTGGAATCCTGACAGGTTAGTGACTTAGGAGGAGGGATACTTCGCCATGCCCCACAGCCACTGCAGCACCTGTGAACATAGCCCAGAAGAGGGCTGGGATTCTGCCCTGAAGTCTCTGCTTTTCTGAGCTCCTGGACTGCTTCCAAAGGAAAGAGTGAGCCGGTCCAAGTTTGGGCACCACTATTTCTTCCTGTGGCAGATTAGTTCAAGAATGGATATTGGGGTCACTCACACTGCATTTGACGCCGGTGACTGTGTGTTGAACATTTAATTTTCAGGACAGATGGGAAAATCCCTTCAGGGCAGTGACTTCTTATGAATATGTCCCATGCTTGGCTCCCTAGTTCCCTGACCACATACATACGCTCTGTACAGAGCTGTTGGCACATAATTAGCCAAGTGCATTACTGAATTTATCTTAAAAAATACTCAGTGAACCAAATAGAAGTTTATGGTGTATAACTTTGCAGTCCCCAGGTTGGGCAGCAGAGGAGAGTGTGTGAAGGTCAATGACATTGGGGAATACAAAGAAGAGACAGGTGTCACCTGGCTCCTGGATACAGAGTGGGGCCAGGTGTAGACAGAGGCCAGTGGACAGAAGGCAAACTGTCACAGTCCTGGTACTGTTTGGAGCTCAATGGGTCAGGCCATGATGTCATCCAGCACACAGGCAGAAGACAGAGAAAGTCCTCTCTGCTGATGCTGGGAGAGGACTCAGAAGGAAGAAGAGGAGTTCCCAGAAGCAAGGGAGTAGAGCTGTTTAATGCTTTCTGCATGTGGACTTCTCCTTTTCCAAAACATGGCATAGAAGGGTCTCTTCATTGTGACACAACCCCAGATAGGTAAACCATATGAAAGAATGGGTTCACGACATTGTTCACGACAACATACAGGACAATCCCAAGAGTAGGAACTGAGAAAGCCTTCATAGTCCCCTCTGCCCCAGATAGTACCTAGTGGGCATCTGGGCTGAGAATCTGTGAGTTCTCAGGGAGATCAAAACAGAGTGAGGGGGTCTCTCTCCCACATTCATGAGTGTTATTAGGATACACAGTCCCTGACCAAAGCCTGGGAAAGAACCCTTTGGCAATTCACAGGCTCAGTGATCACAAAGGGTTGAGTAATATGTCCTCCGCCAGCTAAATCAAACCAAGAACTCCTGGAGGTCCAGGCAGAGATACAGAAGGGCCTGCTGTTTTGTGATGTTTTACTCTTTTGGTCCCATATAAATCATACAGAGAGGCTTATTCTCAGTTATGAATGCCCGGCCTTCGTTTGGCTTGTTTCTTGCCATCTTTCCTTAACTTAAATTATCCCAACTACCTTTTGCCTCTGGGCTTTTATCTTTCTCTATTTCTGTATACCTTTCTTTCCTTCTTACTCCGTGATTGGCTGGCTGGCTGGCCCTTGATATCCTCTTCTCTTTGTTCTCTTGCTTCTTGTTCTCCCTCCTTTCTCCTTCTATTTATACTCTCTGCCTGCCAGCCCCGCCTATCCTTGCTCCAGCCTCACTATTGGCCATTCAATTCTTTATTAGGACCACCAGATGTTTTAGACAGGCATAGTAACACAGCTCACAGAGTTAAACAAATGCAGTATAAACAAAAGTTACACACCTGAAAATAATATTCCCCAACAGCCTGTCCTGAGGGTAGAGATAACCCTGGGTTGAGCACCATTCCCTTTCTGCTGAGCACACGTTAAACGTAAAACACGAACCTATTTGCAGGTGACCTAATTGCACTTTAAGCTCCACAGTGTTTTAGGAATCTAACAATGATCATTACCCAATGTGGGGGTTTGAAAGAAAATGGCCCCCCAAAGGAGCACCACTATTAGAAGGTGTGGCCTTGTTGGAGGAAATACGTCACTGTGTGTGGGGGGGCTTTGAGGTCTCTGGTTCAAGCCTCTCTCAGTGTGGCTGTCTGTCAACTTTCTTGCTGCCCGCAAGATGTAGGACTCTCAGCTGCTCCAGCACCGTGTCTGACTGCCTGTTGCCATGCTCCCCACCATGATGCCAATGGACTGAGCCTTGGAAACTGTAAGCGAACCCCTCAATTAAATATTTTTCCTTATAAGAGTTGCCGTGATCATGGTGTCTCTTCACAGCAATAAAAAGAACTAAGACACCCAACAAGGCAAATTTCAAAGTGTCCACACAACAAGGAACAACAGCCAGGCATTCAGGGAAACAGGACCCACAACGAAGAGAAAAATCAGTAAGTGAAAAACCACAAAGAAACAAATATGTTAGAGTTAGTGGGGAAGGGCATTCAAAGGTCACTTTGTAATGAAAAATAATTACCGTGTCAAGGATCACCACACTTAAACACTGATGTGCCTAACAACAGGATTGAGCTTCAAAATTCATGAAGCAAGGATTGATAGACCTAGAAGGTCCAATGGTGAAGCCACAATTATAATTAGAGCTTTAAATGTGCATGCTTCAATAATGTATAGGAGAGGTAGACAGAAAATCGGTAAGGATCTAGAAATTCTAAACCATACCATTAACCACCTAGCCCTAATTGACATTTACGGAACACTTCACCAGACAGTTGTGGAATGCACACCACCCTCCAGTCCCCATGGGGTATTTGTCAAGGGGGACATACAACTCATATCACGAGTTGTAAGAGGAGTCTCACAAATTCAAAAGGATTTAAGTCATACAGAAGCATGACAAGAAAGTTGAATTAAAAATTGATAACAGAAAGATTGTCAGAAAATCTCCCTGTATTTAGAAACTAACATTTGGAGATTACTATCAGAAGAAAGTGTAAAGGCAATGTAAGAAGCATCTTGACTGTGCTTGGTACTCCCAGGTCTAGCTACATGGGACAAGAAACAGAGGCAGGAGAATCACACATCCAGGTTTAATCTAGGCTCTTGCCTAAATGTGAGAGGCTCTGATGTCAACCCCAAAACAGAAAAACAAAACCCAAATATAAGATGTGTAAATGATCCAAACCTCAGGTTGTCAAAAAAAAAAGATGTGTAAATGAACTGAAGTAGAAAAAATATGAACAAAGTAAAACAATGTGTACATTGTCGTCAAAGGAGTGCTCAGAGGAATAATAGCTTTAAGTCTATGTAAAGAAAATGTCTGAAATCGCTAACCTTCTGTTCTACCTAAAAAAAAAAAAAAATCAGAGAAAGTAAACAAAAGAGAAAATAAAATCCAGAGTGAAAAACCACTGGAATGGAAGAGAGCAGAAAACAATCTCAGAAAGCAACTGAAGCAGAAAATCTGGTTCTTTGAGAAGATCAATGAAATTGATAAGCTTCTAGCTATGTTGATCAGGAAAAAAGGGGAGGGGGAATGATTGTTACCTGGGACAAAATAGGAAGCATTAGGGACACGGAAATGATGGAGAGGACAGTAGAGTCAGTACATCCGGCACCTTACACTTTCCTCAGCAAACAGTACACCAGAGCTACTCACGAGGAAACAGATGAGGCAAATACCTCCAGCTAGGAAAAGAAGTTCCCTGCAAAGAAAACCCTGGTCCAAATTCACTGGAAAATTACCACCTCTTCCCAAACATTTAAGGAGCAAATATTCACCAGTGTGTGTGTGTGTGTGTGTGTGTGTGTGTGTACATAGGTATGTGTGTATGTATATATGTATATACATACATACATTAAAATTTATATATTATATATAAATATATGCATATATTCTTCCAGAATATCCCTCTGTGAGCCCAGCATCACCCTGAGTACAAAACAACCAAAAGCATTGTAGTAAATAAAAATCACAGACCAGGGGGCCTGAGAGATGAGAGAGGATTCAGCAATTGAGAACACTTGTTGCTCTTTCAGAGAACCTGGGTTAGATTCCCAGCACCCACATGGTACCTCACAACCCTTCATAACTACAGTTGCAGGGGATCAGACACCGTCTTCATCAGGCATCCGTGTGGTTTACATATATACACGTAGGCAAAACACTCAATCATATGAAATAAATAAGTCTAAAACCAAAACAACACCACACACACACACACACACACACACACACACACACACACACAGAGAGAGAGAGAGAGAGAGAGAGAGAGAGAGAGAGAGAGAGAGAGAGAGCAGTCTGTGAACGGAGAGGCAAGAACTGACAGATGGATGACAGGAAACTGCATCTTTACTGGTGGGATTCAGGTGGTGACATGCAAAGTGTTATGGCTGAAAGTCAGCATAATTTACTGTCTGACCCAGCTGAGAAAGCAAAGCCAGCATAGGCTCCACGAAGACCAGCTCTCACAGTCTAGAGGACTCCTCAGCCTCTAGCTGTGGCAAGTGATGCTCGATGAACTCTCAAACACCACAGCTGACAGCATGACCTGAAAGAGCAGATGTCCTTCAAGGTGAGGAGTGGTGGAAGGCGTTCCGTTCTCTCTGCTTCAGGTGAATCTTGTGCTGGCATTTTAGCTACTGGATAGGACAGAACTGAGAGGATATGGAGCATCTAGAGGATTAAAAGAAAGCAAACTGTCCTTAGTCAGACTGGATGATTCTGTATGGAGAAATATGACAGCATCCTCACAAAAGTTACTAGAGCCGATGAGTAAACTGAGTCACTTTCTGAAGGTTGCGACACATGAGGTCCTTATATCCACATTTGCTGTGAAGCCCTGCTGGTGGCAGCATGGAGTGATGTGTCATCTGGTCTGCAGCCACTACACTCCTAGGCATCTACCTCAAAGAAATGGCATAGAAAATCACAGCCAAGCAACATGCAGAGTTCTGTAGCCTAGTTCCAATGGATACAGAACACTCGTGTACCTAAAACCCAGGTAACATTGTGGAAGAGGGGGCAGAAAGACTGTAAGAGGCAGAAGATCAGGGAGTTTGCTGTGAGATTGTGTTTCCCGGTAATGTCAGAAGCTACTCCCATAAAGCCTCACCAATATGACAGCCCAAATGTGAGCTGAACAAGGGTAGCCCCAATGGACATGCCACAGTGGACTTGGAGAAGCCCTTGAGGCCTCAGCCATACAGCAAGAACTATAGGCACCTGAGAAGAGTGGAGAACAGGAGAGGTGCTCTTCCCTAGGGAAGAGCATACCAATTGGTTGTCCAGTGCCAAACAGATATCCCTGAAAACATACACTAAAGTAACATTATATGGACTGAATAAGTTATATTTAGAAATATATAAGTATATATATGTACATATATATATGTATGTAATAACAATGAAAAAGGCTATGAATTTGAAGGAGAGCAGGGAGAGTTTGGAGGGTGAAAGGGAAGGGGAAAATGAAATTATATATGATCTCAAAAATAGAATAATAATTTAAAATCACCTCATTTGTTCATAAAAAGACTGTGTGCGACGATTCCTTATTGTTTTCATTATAATAGCTTGAAGTACAAGCGACCCAAGAGTCCATCAACACCGAAAGGGTCAGCAAAGCTCTGGAGTATGGCTACAGCAAGCCATCAAATGCCCTGATAATAAGAGAGAGAGAGAGCCGAGGCAGACGGCAGAGAGCACACGTTGTGTGTTTTCACTGATGCTATGTTGCAGTAATACATGCTGACACACAGTAGCAGAAAGCAGACGGGAGGTAAGAGGAGCCAACAGTGCTGGGGAAGGGCATGAGAGCCGCAGGAAGCCATTGAGATGTGCTTGTGTGTGCTTCAGGAAGAGAGAGGGTGTTGCTGTTGGGTACACAGGTCAATGCTCAGCAAAGTGACACCGTCTGTGTGTGCAAACGATTGGATGTCAATGTCAATGTCAATATTGCCGCTAAAGAGCTGCCTTCAGGGCTGGGGAGATGGCCCAGTGGGTAAGGTCCTTGCTGTGCAAACATAATGACCTGACTTTGATCCCCTGAGCCCATATTTGAAAAGAATTGGGAGTGGTGTCAGGTGCCTGAGTTTGAGAGGTGAAGACAGGAGAATTGAGCCCCGCAGAATCAGAGATCCCAAGCTACTGGGAGACCATGTGTTCAAAGATGGTGAAGTGCAGCTGAGGAAGATAATCCGATTTAACCTCCACACTTTCCTGTACACATATGTGCACAGCCAGCCACGTTCATGTACATCCATGAACACACACACACACACACACACACACACACAGAGAGAGAGAGAGAGAGAGAGAGAGAGAGAGAGAACTATTTTAAAAACAAGGGACTGGAATGTAGTTCAGTGGAGGGACTTTCCTACATCTGAAGTCCTTGACTCAACTGCTAGTGCTGAAAGCAAATGGGATTGCAGATGAGTAACATGGATGCTCAGCTATGTCATGTGTGTGTGTGTGTGTACACATGATGTGAAAACAAGTGCTTTGGAGTCTGAATGTTTCTATTCTCAGGGTTTGCAATGTGTGGCATGGCCCTCTTTTTAAACACTGGGCAAGAGCAGCGAACCGTGGTTCCTTGTCCAGCAGTTGCACTCGTGGCTCCACAGACCTTCCTGAAGCCGTTCCTCCCACCGCCCCCTAATGACTTTGGAGCCTTTGTCAGTGTTTGGAAACTTGCCTTACTCGCAGCAGAGGTCGCCAGGGCTTTGGGTGTTTAGTTGAATTATGAATCTTCCATAGGCACAGTCCCCTCCATACCTCCACATTGGATTCAACCGACCACAGATCAAAAATACCCTTGGGCGGAGCTTGGTGGCAAGTCTCTGTAATCCTAGCACTGGAGTGCCCGAGGTGGAAGGATCACAACTCCAGGGCAGCTTAAGCTACACAGCAAGACCCTGTCTTACAAACAGAGCACCATGTTGTGAGGTAATCCAGGCTCAGCAAGACAAATGTTGCCCTTTCTCAAATACCGCACATTCCTTGACAGGGAGGATCCTAACTTCTGACTTTTATATATGTGTGTGTGTGTGGGAGCCAGCACAGGGAGAGGCCAGGAAATGAGAAAGGGACCCGTGAGAGAGGGCAAGGGGAGTTACCATGTGGGAGGGGAGTGGGGATACATGTGACCTGAAAGAGGAATCGGGAATGCTGGGAACAAGTGTGCAGGTGGGAAGGGGTGGCAGGAAGATGGGGGAAGAGAAACCACGGGCCACCAAAACCGTGTGTGGCAATACCGCAAGGCATTTTTGTGTGCTAATAAAAAAATTAAAAATTTTTACTTTTTGAAAGAATTTTGTGTGTACATGTGTGTGCCCGAGTGTATGTGTGAGCACCAGGAGCATGTAAGTTCCTGAAGAGGCCCAAGAAGGGCATCGTGTCCTCTGGAATTGAATTTATAGGTGTTTGTGAACTGTACATGTGGGTGCTGGGAACTGAACCCAGGTCTTCTGCAAGAGCAACAAGTATTCTTAACTTCTGAGCCATCTCTCTAGTCCCCTAGTTTAAAAAAATTCAAAAAACAATTTTAAAAAGGTGTAGAGGTTAGGGGCTGCAGAGATGGCTCAGTCGTTAAGGGTGTATACTGTTCTTCCAGAGGACCTAAGTTCGATTCCCAGCACTCCTGTTGGTCCGCTCACAGTCTCCTGTAACTTCAGCTTAAGGGTAATTTCTGCCTTTTGTAGACACTCATGCACACATAACTATACAAAGATATACATATCCACATCTAACAAAAATAATAAAATATTTTAAAAGAAAAAAATATAGGTGAAGACACAAAACACACAAATAAGGAAAAATATACTAACGTCATTTTTCTTGTTGTTATTCTCTGAACAGTACAATTATTGACTCATCATTTCCTGTTCCATGTTGTGATGGGCTTGTGTGGGTTCTGCACGCGTGCACACACGCACACACACGCACATACTTTTGTATGCCAGACCTGAGCATCATGAATGTGGGCACTCGTAGGTTCCTGTCCAGGCTTTCATAAACATTTTAATAAATAATTAAACCAACAAAACTGTATCAAGACCTGGGAAGAACCGGGTCTCACTCTTTTGCCTAACTCTTGTGACGTGAGCAGGGACATGAAGTCCTGTTTCCTCGGAGCATGCCCAGCATCCACGCACTTTGCTGAGGAGGTAGGTGCTGCAGTTAGGAAGCCTGACAAGCCTGCTGGACAATCTACTGAGATCTGCGGGTGGAACGGTGTTCCCTTTCATAATCCCAAGGTTCCTGCTTCTCAGGTTCTTAGTCCCTGGCTGATGAACCAACATGTCATCCTCAGCTGGGCCCTTCCCAAGGTGTGTACAGCTCATCATTTCAGAAAACGAGTTGCTGAGTGGCAAAAGTTAGCACAGTACTTTTTCAATGAGAGGATTATTTTACTTGGGGACTCACAGCTTAGCATTAAATCTCCTGGGTGACTCTTCATGGGTCCTGTGCGCTTCTGTGGTCGTTCTAGCCTTTGGTCTGCAGGCCAGGGATGATTTCATACCATTGCATCTATCTGCAAGCATTGACTTCTTGTTTTTGTAGGAGAGGCTCCCCCAGAAGCATGAGTGCTTCTGAGAGGCTCGCTTACTGGTGATGGTGTGGATGGTTCCCTCATTTCCAGAGACTCGAGGTCAGAGTGCATACATGCACGTTAAGAATCCAGCCTAGGAGGCAATGGGCTCCCTTCTTCTGGGGACATGGCCATCATGAACAAGAGCATAGATACACTCTGTATAGCTGGCTGTCACTGTCGCACACTAGCAGTGTTTGAGGTCCCTGAAACCCATGATCACCAGTGCATTTCCTAGAGAGGAACATGGAGGCTCGGGGGGGGGGGCATGTACCCACCTGGGCTCCCAGCTGTCCAAATTCCCCCTCCTTGTTCCCACCTGTGGTTATGCTTTTTTAATGATAATTAGAGGGAAAAAATAAATTGTGTCATTTGAAAAGATTCAAATTCAACCTATTATTTCAGAACTTAAATAAAAACCTCCCCCAGGGAATGAAGGAGGGTGAGGAGCCATTAACTGAACAGTGGGACTCAAATCCAGTCACATATCTGACAGGCGGTAAAAGGCTTTGGAAGCTGCGAGAACATTTTGACAAGGCTGTGATGAATAGGAAACCCGCACTGGAGACTCAAGTTTGAAGATCCTCTTTAGGATGTGTGTGGAGGGAGGGGAAGTGAGGAGCTGGGCCTGGCAGGGAGAGGGACCAGGCTTCATTTTCTCCAAGTGGTGGCCTCCTCTTCTCAGTCACCCCAGTTCAAGGAAGCCCACACCTGCTAAGAGTCAGGAGCTCTTGTTGGGTGGTGTAAATCTGTTAATTAACTGGCGTGCCGATGCTGAGGGTACACGGAGCACAGCTGACAGGCACCCGCACTGGCGATGGCATTCTCAAATGATGTGGGCTGGCACTTGGATGGGAGCTGAGTCAACCTGGCAACACATCAGGGAATATCTGTCTGTCCTCTCCCTGCACACCCAGTGCCCTGAATGAAGGGGCAGCTCATTGGTAGCTCACGCTGTTTGCTGAACTCTGCTGATCAATCTCCAAATTTCAAACATTTGAAATCTTTTTAACCCCATTGAGAGTTTAATTTTTATCAGTTTTATTGTGCGTATGTGTGTATGTGTGTGTATGCATGCTCATTTGTGTAGGGGTGCCCATGTGTGCACGTGAGTGTGCTTGTGGACACCAGGGGACATAATTTTCTTTAGCCGATTGTTGGCTTTTCCTGTGGAGTCTCTGGCCTGGCACTTGACAGGTAGACAAGGCTGCCGGGCCGCAAGCCCCAGGGACCCACCTGTGTGCCTCCACAGTCCTGGGACTACAAGGACATTGCCACCATGATCATCCTGTTGTTTCACTTTTCATAGGTCTTAGGGGTCAAACTTGGACCCTTGCACTTGCCCAGTGGGCATTTTACTGACGGAGCCATCTTTCAAGTCCAATTTCCATCAGTTTTTTGTTTGTTTTTGCTTTCTCGTTTGGCCGACTCAGAAGTACTTCCTTCACAGTTTGCTTGCCCTGAGCTGTGGGTCCTTGTTACCCAAACGCTGTCCCAGTCAATCTGCATGCTGCAATGCCCAGCCTTGAGGATGTGGTGTCAGGAAGTGGGGTTGCTGCGAGGCCATGAGGTCACAAGGGTAGAGATGTGGGTGGGATTTGAGTTGCTATGAAGAAGACTCCAGAGAGATCCCATCCCCTTTGACTTTGTGACGACACTGTGAGAATGAGAAGGCATGGTGAATGATCCAGAGGCCACAGGATTCCTGTTTCCAGGACTTAGAAGCAGTTCCGTGCTGCCCAGTAGACACCATGTTTGTGCAGTAGCCGACAGATGTCACCACCAAACATCCCTCAGCTAAATCCTGCTCCCCTCCCCAATCACTCCTGGTTCCGAAACTGTTCAGGAAAACCTTTTCATGGGGTCAGCTTGTGCCTGGTGAGCCCATGACTTCCAGAATGAGAGTCCATTCAGAGCAGCCCTTCCTTGGCTGAACCGTCAGTCAGTTCTGCTGTTCAGCTGTCCCCCTTTCCCTCTGGCTCTAGGTTTGCCACATTTTGTGAACTTCTATAACCATGAATGGATTCACTGCAAAGGTGTGAAATTTTGGAGGGGAATTCACAAGCCAGGGAAGAGTTTCTGTCATTCATACAGTTTATTAAAAACAAACAGAACTTATGTTTAATTGCTTCTTTATCTGTTTTGGCTAACGAACACACAGGATTGGGCCGCCTTTGAATTGCATTAAATTAAGTCTAAAACAAAACTAGTTAGTTTTCATAACCTTTAACTTTATTCCTAAAGCCTAGATTTAAAGATTTATTTTACTATTTATATATGTATATACGTGTCTGTACACGTGTGTGCAGGTGACCTCAGAGAGCGGAAGATGAATTACAGGTGATTGTGAACCATTGTTGGGTCCAGGGTGGGGTGCTGGGAACAAAACTCTGGTCCTTCGAAAGAACAGCAAGTGCTCTTAACCACTGACCCCTCTCTTCGGTCCCTCAAAGATTAGATTCAAATCAGGGGTTGCCAATCTCAGGCCCGGACTAGCCCCAGCTGCAACCCAGTTCTGGAAATAAACATGTATTGGAACACAGCTGCATTTTTGTCACTGTGCTGCCCATGATGGCTCTGGGGGCACTCTCAGGGGTTTCATTATCCATGCTCATGTCACCTGATTACCTTGCTAGTATAGCACAGCCTGTGGCGGGGAATGTGGAGAACCTGGGCAGCATAATTGTGGAGGGGAATTCTGCAAGCCAGGACACAGTCAGAGAAGGCGCCATGCAGTCTTTCTTGCTTTCTCATGCTGGCTATGAAGATATCGCCATATATAGAACCCTTCCTGGGAATTAAGATGTTGGGGCTGAGGGCCCTAGGCAGTCAGTCAGGACCCTGATCTCAGTCCTGAGTCATAATGAAGATTGTTCCTGAACCCAAAGGAGCTTGGAGGCTGGTATACATTGGGAGATTGTCCAGATGTTTATCCCAGCTAGCACTTTGTGTTAGGATTCAGGTATTATGCTGGCCTGCCCTGACACCTGGCAGGATGTACCCAGGCAGGGTTCTAGTTTGTATGTAGGTGCAAAGGTTCCTTGAAGAGACGAGCTCCGCCCACTCCTGGTCTCTCTTTTCCACTGTTCCTCTGAAGGGCCAGGCAGTACTTTTCCTGCTCCCCCCATCCCATTTTCTCGTCCCTTCCCATTTCCTTTGTCTCAATAAACTCCACACTCAAACTCTGTCTGCAGGGCGTATTTTTCACCCACCTCAGTCCTCACCCGCCATGAGACCTGCTAAGGTCCCACTCCTGTTTTACAACACCTTGACCTTGACCTTACTGAAGACCCCAAGGAGCTTTGCCTGAACCCTAACCTGTAAGATTATCACTGTGTATTGTATGAAGCCACCAACATGGTGGTTTGGCCCAGCAGTGGCAGACAAAAGCACAGGCTGGCTTCCCAGTGTGGTTCTGCCTGATGGAAGTCACAGGGCCTAAAGGAATAACATGCTAAGTACTTAATATCTGAAATGTTACTGGAAAAGTCTGTAAACAGACTGTATCTAGGCACCTGGACCTAAGACCTGCTAATAACTCAGCAATTGACTCTGAAGGGGCAAGGTCCTCCTGTAGATGTGGTACGGTTTCTGGGATCAACTGAGGTCCCTGACTGTGTGCAGCTACCAGCTTCATCAACTAACTCTGAAGCAACAACTCTGCTTGGGTTTGGAGCATTCTGCCTGTAAATCAGGGCAAATGTGTTTATTTTAGCTGCCGCACTCGCTTGGGCTGACTAATTGGCTCTCTGATTAGACTGGTGTTTCCACGTATTAGTCACAGACTTCGGCATCGAGGCCTGTTGCACGCCCCTGGCTGTTTATACTGGAAACTGAGCTGGGTAATTAGGCCAAAGCAGGAGAGCAGGGAGGCTCGGGTGCTGATGGCTGTTAGGTGACCATTGGGATGTGAAGGGGAGTTTCAAAGTTGGCAACTGCGATTAGAAGTGATAGCTTTCATTCCCACCAGGAGAGGAAACCCTTTTGTGTGTGTCTGGCCGCTTGGCAGATCTCACTCCTCAGGCTTCATGGATCGTTCTCAGAACTGCCCGAGTGCGACCCTAGTCCATCTCAGGTCCAGAGGCCAAGCTGAGCGGAGGCCACTCTTGCTACTGCTATGTGAAGTCCAACACAAAGGCTCTGTTGGAACATGTCCCACAGCAGAAAAACACCGTGGTGCGGCTCCACCCGCTGACTTTTCAAGGCTGACACTCTGGTGGTCCTGGCACTCCTTGTTTTGATTACTTTAATCTCCCCCTAAGAGCTCCCAGTCAGGCTAGGCTGCTCCTGGCTCAGGTCACTGTCCCCAGGAGTCCCCAATTTTCAACAGGGACATTGAGCTGCCCCTTCCTCTCACATACCTCTTCAGAATGACTGGAGTTGTCCTTAGCCTGACTTGTCCTTCCCTGTCAGGGTCCCGAGGGCTGAGCATGGGCTTGGCTGCAGAGTAAGGTGAGTACTGACCCTGTGGGGAAGGTAAGACCTTACTTCCTGGTTTCTTACTCTCTTTTTAGCTGGAGTAAATAGAGTAAACCACATCAGCCACCCCTACCCACTTTCCTCATTTGTGAATGTTTAGCCTTCATTCGGTATTAGGGGGAAGACACTTTTCAGACTTACCCCCAGGCACATGCAAATTAACAGGCTTCACAGGAGGTGCTGATTGTTTTAGTCAGTGTGGGTTCTGTAGCTCACACCACAGGCCACTGGTTGCTTGCTTAGACGTCAGACAAGGGTGTTCCCTTGTTCTAGACAGACACTGGAGGTTCAAGTCAAGGCCAATAGGGGGCTTGCTGGCATGGTTTTTCACAGCTGACGAAGCTATCTTCTGGATCCTCAGTTGGCTGGGAAGGGTCTGGTATTGTGGTGGTTTGAATAAGAATGGCCATGCTAGGCTCATATATTTGGAGTTTGGTCATTAGGGAGAGGTGCTATTTGACGGGGTTAGGAGGTGTGAGCTTGCTGGAGATGTATTACGAGGGGTGGGGTTTGGAGTTTCAAATACTCAAGCCTGACCCAGTGTCTCTCTCTTCTTTCTGCCTGCGGATCTGGATGTAGAACTCTCAGCTACCTCTCCAGCACCATGTCAATCTGTGTGCCAAGCTTTCGTCCTTGTCGATAATGGACTAAACCTCTGAACTGTAAGCCACCCCAATTAAACGTTTTCCTTTATAGGAGTTACTGTGGTCATGGTGTCTCCTCACAGCAACAGGACCTTGACTAAGAGAGGTATCTTATCAGGGTACCAGTCCTGCTACACAAGGCCACCTCTCCAGAACTCCAAGCACCGGGATGGTTAATCTTGACTGTCAACTTGACAGGATCTAGAATCACTAAGGGACATATGTGCCTGTGGGCATGTCTGTAAGGGGCAGTCTAGATTTTACTAAGTGAGGAGGGACGATCCACCCTGATGTAGGCAGCACCATCCCACATCCCATGGGCTGAGGTCTTGGTCTGCTTGCACAGGAAGGCAAGCTGAGCAGCAGCATTTATTTCTATGTCCTGCCTATGGACTCAATGTTACCCGCTGTGCTGCCTTCTCTGCCATGATCGACTGTGCCCTCAAGCTACCAACCCAAACAAACTCATCCTTAAATCACATTGGTTGGGTGTTTTTCACATCAATGAGGAAGTTGCATTATTTCACTGTGTTTAGGGCTTCAATGTGAGTTTGGGGGGCACACAGTCTGCCTGTGCTGATGGTCTGTGCTGCCCTTGAACTTGGGTCCTGTGTCTTCAGGAGAAAGTCCTCCCGTGACAACAGAGACAGGACACCTGCATCAGTCTCCCCAGGGGAGATTAAGTGTGGATCAGGAGGGAGCCATGCCCGGCGCCATCACCCAGCAATTAATTTTCTTTTTGCCCTAAATCTTGTTCCCATAGCCTTAATAGGATTGATTATTCATCAATATTAAAGTGGCAAATTCATTATATTCTAATGATCTGACATCAAATATTAAATCTCATTATGTGATTGGCTGGGATTTATGGCAGCGTTAGTTGTCTCTGGTGGTGGCCAGTCTCCTGAAGGACACTCCCTGGCTCTGCAGTTTGTTTGATTCCTTCCAGGTCAATAGGATGCAGCAAGTAGTCAGGGAAGCCTCCAGATTTGGGGTGTTGGAGAAATACCCACACTTCATTTGGAGTGGCCAGGGTTCAGCCAGAGCCTCACAGCACCTCACCAGCTCCTGCCACTCACACTTGGGCTGCTCTGACGTAGAAGGGCTTCTAGAGGCTTCCAGAATACATTGTTTTATTTCTGAATCACATGCCTTCTCTCTAGAAAAATCTCCCTACTCCTATCTACTCATGCATTTCCGTTTCCTCTATCATACAATGACCAGGTAGGTCAGCCCTACCCTGCCCACAGGTTATGGGCCACAGGACCACTATGTCACGTTGTGTTGAGTCCTGGGGCCCCGGCATTAAAGGAAAGTGATTCAATGACACCCGTTAAAGGACAGAGGGACCAGTAGGTATGTGGATCACCGAAATGAAATATTGCAGAGGGGGAAAGTGATGGGCTGATTTCTAAATACATTATGAGAAAGTAGGGATCCAGTCAAGGGGCATGTAGAGTCAGGAGATGGGAAATCACTAAGGTGAGGTATCAGGAAAGGTGGATTCTGACTAGAATGATTTCATAGTTCTCACAGAAGACAGACCAGGTCCATCAGACATCCCCTGGGGATGGAGGAGAATAAGGGACTGGCTCAGATGTCAGAGACCAGATGTGGAAGGTGGTTATATGCTGAAACTGGGCTTTATAGGAGAGTACAGATGGTCTTGGTAGAAAGCTCAGGACCCCGAGTGCAGTGTGCCCAAGCAGAGAGTCTCAGGCACTGAGAGAAATGACTGATCCATGTCCTGCCTCGAGGACTTGTGACTCACCTAGGTAAGTAGCAGGTACCCAATGGGTCTCACCCCTGTTCATCTGTCATGGCCAGTGACATCATGCCAGATTCTGGAAATTGAGCTTTGCCCTCTGCAAACCTGTTTTGAGAAACACCCTACCTGATAGGTCCCCGAGGGTCAGGAAGAGCCTTTCGGTTGCCCAGAAATCCATGTGCAAACGATCTGTGTCACAGTCACACTAACCCTGCTGTGGCTGCTGCCGTGTTTGTGCCTCCTTCATAAGGTGATGCGACTGTTGCCCAGGCTGACCTCACAGTGTGCCAGCTTTGTACAAGTCCATATACATGATCCTCAATGATGGCCTTGACAAACAGGCAGAAGGACTGGGGTGGCATTAGATGCTCACTGTACGAATCCCTTCTGAAAACTGTCAGTGTTTTTCTTCAAAGTCACTGTTTCTGCAGAGCAAAATACCCACCAGTGAGAGAGGAAAATGGGGGCCTGCTTAGCAAAGGTCCACTGAGGTGGTGCTTGGTTCTATATCCTGTCCCCAGCCACAGGGTTGTAAGGTTGGTCCTGGCCTCAAATTATGAGGTTCTGGTTTCCGTTGGAGACCCTGGATTAATCCCATGCCTTCTGATTATACTACCAAAGCTAATCCCCTGGAGCCCTCACCGTCCACAGGTTAGAGTTTTCTCTCAAGGCCGTCATGCAGAGGACACTACTTCACACAAAGCTATATGCGCAACGCCTTGGGGAGGGCTCATTTCACAATTCTCCTTTCAGGCCTCTTTCTGTCTGAGTGGTCCACACTGTCCTGATCACGTTACATCATCTTAGAGCATGGGGGAGGGGAGACCACTGTCTTCAGGTTCTACTAACGCTGGAGAGTTTCCATGCGCCCGCCAGCATCCTGATAACTCACATCTATTTTGTGTATGTAGATGTATGTTTGTACATGTGTATAGGGGCCAATGCATCCCTGAACATGAATATGATGGCCAGAGGTCAATATCAGATGTCTTTCTCAATTACTCTCTTATTTTTTTTTTTTGCGGGGGGCAGTCTCTCATCAAACTTGGAGCCTGCCATTTCAGCTAGCCTGGATGGCCAGCAAGTTCTCAGGATCCATCAATTTCTGCCTTTCTCCAGTTCTGTAGTCACAGAAGCCACAACCTTGGCTCTTACACTGAATGCTAGGGGTCAGAACTCAGCCCTGCGACCTGCCTCAGGGCTCAGAGCAGCCTTGAGTCCACTTCTGGGTGATGGGTGGAGTCAAATGCTACAGTCTCCTTTTCCAACTTTTCTTCTCAAGACTTGAGTCCAGGCATCGCTGGAGGAGCTGCTCCCTTGGCCACTCTGCACTGCATGGAGCTCTGATTAGTGGAACTCTCAGTGCTCATTCACCCACCCTCTCATTCTTTCACTTGCTTACCCATTCATTCATTCACTCCCTCCCTCACTCGGTCCTCACTCACCCACTCATTAACCGGCTTACTCATTCCCACTCTCTCATCAACTCACTCATTCACTTATTCATTCACCCTTTCACTCATTCATTCATCAACTCCATTCTTTCATTCATTAGCTCGTTCATTCACTCATTTGCTCACCCCTCACTTTTATACCACTCATTCATGCTCATTCATCTCTTCGTTTTCTTATTCGTTCATCTTCTCACTCACCTACTCATTCACTTATATCCCAGTAGGTGCAGCAAAGCCCTTGTTGCCATTCTGCGGTGTCCTTTGTCCTCCTCTGGGAGTCTAGATTCCCAAGGACAGCCAAGCAGGAAGCTTTATCCTTATCTTTATATATTTCCAGAAATAAAATAGTCAGCAGTGGGTCAAGTCTCTTATGCAGGTGCCTGAATCTGAATTCCTAAGTTTAGGGAGGTGTATTTCTTGCTTCCAAGCATGTTCTGAGAACTGCCCTGATTTGAGTGAAATAGCTTCTGAGCTGTAAATTGGGGCAAGTTCATCACTGTAGACCAGAGTCACATATACCTACATGTGCACTAGCTTGGCAGGCTCCCAAACACTGGCTGTCATCTCTATTCTCTCCCCAATCGTCACCAGGTCCGCACACTGCAACCTTAACTACTGCATCTGAATGAATCTACCCAGAACACGTAAAACCTGCCTCAGAAGTGTCGCCATTTTGGACAAGCTGCAGTCAAAGTACAGAGGGCTGACAGTAGCTTGACTTTGTTGTGGGGAGTCACAGCTGATTGGAGTACATCCACTTCGGATTTCCAAGCACCAACCTGGAATGCAGAAATAGTCGACCCTGTACCCATCGGCAGAAAGCAGCACCAAGCTGGGCCTCTTCCTCAATAACCCATGGGGCTATTGTCAACCAGATGCAGAGCAGAAGCAGACATGCTGTGGAGTAGGCAGGCCACACCCCCTGCTGATGCCAGGCTGGGCAGTCTGTAATTAGCCCCACCTCTAATCCACTTCATGGGATGAGATGTGGAAGGCAGAGTTTAAATCATCATGAAAGAACATCCCACAAAAGGCAGATACAGAGGCGACACAGGGTCTCACCAGGATTCCAGCCACCTCCAGATCTCAGTGGGCACCCTGAAGCTATTGGCTCATTCCTCACAAGGACTAAGTATGGAGTGTTGTAGTCCTGGTGCCCCCAGTGAGGCATGCAGGTGGGGACAATGACATCATGTAGTCCTGCACACTAGCCTTTTGGAGCACTGTGTACCTGTCATTCAGACCAAGCCCACACCCACTCAGGGTTCTGAGAAGAGAGGTGCTATGCCTTAGCCATCACCAGCAGCTGTGCACCGTAACTGTGGGCCGGGTAGGAGGAAAAGAACAGCACTCAAGCCATAATCCCAGTCTTTGTCTGAGGTGAGAAGTAAGGGGGGAAGTCTGGGGACCGATTTTATTAACATCAAAATCCGTGCACAATGATCACAAGACAGAATGAGGAATCCAGGTCACGTCACTAGATGCTCCTCCATTCCTGTTGGGGGACCAGCTATCCACTACCGGCGCCGTAACCTCGTTCCCAAAGGGCAATGGGGAAGCTGCAAGCTGTGCTTTGCCAGCTACTATACCGTCCAAGAGAGCAGATCCGACTCCCCATCCAGTCTTACTGTATTGGGTCACATATCTCCAGAGGAAATCATGCCCATTGGGCCATGTTGTCCCATAAGATTGGGTGTCGGACCAAATTCCCACAACAGAGAAAGGTCCTAAGTCCTCTATTTGCATTCCCATTCTAACCCACAGGGAGGCTGGCCTGTCTCTCTGGGCCTGGGATATGCTTGAGGCTATCTTGATATTAACCCTCCCCAGCTTGCTGGGAATGAGAATGCCTTTCATAGTCTTGGACATTTTAACACTTGGTCTCCAGTTGGTGGCTCTGCTTAGGGAGGCTTAGGAGGCGTGGCCTTGTTGGAGGAAGTACATCACTGGGGGAGGGCTCTGAGGTTTCAAAGTCTCACACTTCTCCTAGATCTCTCTCTGCTTGGTGCCTGTGGGTCAAGATAGCAGCCCTCAGCTTCCTGCTTCTGCAGCTGTGCCTCCACTCCCTGCACAGAGAGCATTTGGGCTATGCTCTTTCCTCACCTGATACACCTGTGATCAGTGTTTTCTGCTGTGGTGAGCACGCTTGCCACAATTACCATATTTGCTTTCTTCAGCCTCCTGAGGCTATGTGCTATCAGATGGGAGATTTAAGTCTAATAAACAAGAGAGTTACTTATGACCATACATCAGTGTGGTCATCCGCTGTGTAGGCACACATTTCGGAGGGTTAGGGAACAATGTGTTATCATTTCTTGGTCAGCATTCCAGACGCAATGTTTTCATTACAGTTTTTGCATTTCCAACTTCAGAATTTCTGTTTGGTTCCTTTGTAAAAGGTAGTCAACCTCTCCATATTAATGTTGTGATTATGTTTGGGAAGACATAGTTCTCTCATTTTCTTAATTTTTTTAAAGACATGTTTCCCTTTGTGGTGTAGGAGGTCCTTCTGCATTTGTGTTGCTTTTATTGGTTAAATAAGGAGATTGCCTTGGCCTTATGATAGGGCAGGACTTAGATAGGCAAGGAAAAGATCAGAATGCTGGAAAAAAAGACAGAAAGAGCCGCCGGTATAAAGCTGCCAAGTCAGACATGCTGAATGTTTCCTGGTAAGCCAAGACCTTGTGGTGACATACAGATTATTAAAAATGGGTTAAACAAATATGTGAGAGTTAGCCAATAAGAGGCTAAAAATAATGGGCCAGGCAGTAATTTAATTAATACAATTTCCATGTGGTTATTTCGGGTATAAGCTATCTGGGCACTGGGAACGTGGCCTTCACCTCTTACTACAGATTGGCTGCCCAACATGGTTGACTGACTCCATGTAAAATCTGAGAGAGCTTCAAAAAAATACAAAGTTTAACAGAGTTTTTACTGTATAAAGTAGATATAAATATGGTAACTGTAGTTCTTGCTTAATAATTGTTTTGTTATATATAATTTTACTATGTTAAAGTAAAGCCTTTTTTGTTTAAACAGAAAAAGGGGAAATGGTGTAGGAGGTTCGTCTCTATTTGTGTTGCTTTCATTGGTGAATAAAGAAAACTGCCTTGGCCTTATAATAGGGCAGAAATCAGGTAGGCGGGGTAGACAGAACAGAGTGCTGGGAAGAAGAGAGACAGAGAGCTGACACCATAAAGCTCCTGCCTGAGACTGACACTGGTTAGAAGCTTTCCCGGTAAGCCACAACCTTGTGGTGAACACAGATTAATAGAAATGGGTTAGATTAAGAGTGAGAGTTGGCCAAGAAGAGGCTAGATATAATGGGCCAGGCAGTTATTTTAATTAATACAATGTCTGTGTAATTATTTCGGGAGTTAAGCTAGCCGGGAGCCAGGAACATAGCCCACTCGCCATTACTACACCTTTGGAGTTTTGAAAGTCTTTATAATAACTGATTTGAAGTCCTCATCTACTGAGTCAGTGGCTGCTGTTCCTCAGGAGCCAGCTCTATTGACCAATTTCCACCACATGAGCAGACAGCAGCTCCCCAAATAATTGATTATTGTCCTAGTCAGCCCTGACACAGCCCAGAGTCAACCGAGAAGAGAAACCCCAATTGAGGAATTTTTAAGCAAGTTTAGGTTGGTCTATAGGCATGTCTCTGAGGGATTATCTTGACTGTTTACTGATATGGGAAGATCCAGATTATTGTGGGTGGCACCACTCCTCAGGAAGGTGGTCCATGGCTCTATGAAAAATCTAGCTAAGCACAAGCCAGCAAGTGAGCCTGAGAGTAGGTTAGCAAGCAGTGTTCTTCCATAGTCTCTATTTTAGGTTCCTGCCTTGATTTCTGTGGAGGTTTGAAAGGAAATGGCCCCCAAAGGGAGTGGTACTATTAGGAGGTGTGGCCTCATTGGAGAAAGTGTTTCATGGTGGGGGTGGGCTTTGAGGTCTCGTTTTCTCAAGCTTCCCACAGTGTGACAGTCAGTCAACTTCTGGTTGCCTGCCAGACTCTCAGCTCCAGCATCAGATCTGCCTGAAAAACTTCATGCTTTCCTTCATGATAATAATGGACTGAACTTCTGAAACTGTAAGCAAGCCACTCTCAATTAAATGTCTTCCTTTATAAGAGTTCCTGTGGTCATGGTGTCTCTTTACAGCAATAGGAAACCCTACCTAAGACAATTTCCATCAATGATGGACTGTGACCTAGTATAACATGAAACAAACCATTCCTTCACCAAGTTGCTTTCGATCGGAGTGTTTTATCACCACAAGAGAAAACAAACCAGGATATTTATTTATTTGTGTGCACATTATGGTTTTATTTTTGTGGACAACCTGGACATTTAAAATAATACACTGGAGCAAATCTGTCAGTAAGGCCCCCTCGTGTGTTATTATAGTTAACTTTCTTATCATTGTAACAAAAATACTTAGTGTAAACAACTTACATAACTAAGGATCCATCTTAGATCAGTTTCAGAGTTTTAATACATTGTGGGAGGCTCCATTGTTTCTGTGACCATAGTTAGGAAGAGCCTCATAGTGGTGGGAGCATGTGCCATAGCCTACTTTTCTGCCATAATTATAATAGAAATGCATCAGAGAGATTGGATAGGACCAAGGATAACCTTTGAAGGTATAGCAACAGTAAACTTCCTCCCTTGAGCAGCCTCCATCTCTTAGAGTGTTCAGGCCAATCAATATAGCATCATCAGTCAGTGATCAAATGTTCAACATGCATATATTAAATATTTAAGCCACAACATTGTATTTCTGGCCCCACAAGGCCCATGGACATCCTATTAGTTCATCTTCAAGAGTCCCCAAAGTTTTAACGTTTCCAAGATTGTTCAAAAGTCTAAGTTTGGAATAATTTCTGAAGCTCAAGGCAATCTCTTAGCTATGAACACCTGGTGGATGAATAAATAAAAAAATGCATACATACATACATATAGAAAGGAAGGGAGGAAAGGAGGAAAGAAGGAAGGAAGGAAGGAAAGAAGGAAGGAAGGAAGGAAGAAAGAAAGAAAGAAAGAAAGAAAGAAAGAAAGAAAGAAAGAAAGAAAGAAAGAAAGTTACATACTTCCAAGATGCGAAGGACAGGGTAAACATTCTCATTCCAAGGGAGGAATAGGGATATACCAGAAAAAGACTGGATCAAAGCAAGAACAGAACCAATAAAGAATTAAATCAGTTAATGTATGGCCTCTCACACATCTGATGTCAGCATTAGCTCTAGCAGATCTGGAACATCCTGTCCCTGTGGCTGTCCCTTTTGCAGTCCTGGTGGTTTCTGTCTTGTGATGGTGCCATGCATTGCCTGCAGCTCTTCACGGCTGATGTTCCACAAGCTGGAGTCCCCATTGCAGACTCAGCTGCGCTTTCGCAGCTACGCAGATCACCTCAGGGGTGTCTCTAGGGGTCCCAACCCCACCACAAATGGCCTGCACTCCAAGGTCTTCCTTTGACATCTGAGTGGAAGCCTCCATGATCCTGTGTCTCTTGCATTCTGCATGTCTAAAAATTCAGTATCATACAAGTAATACTAAGATCTGCTGCTGGCTTGATTGTTGGCCTGGGCTCTGACAGGCTGAACTCATGAAAATCCTTATCTAGGTGGTCCTGCGCATGCAGGGTGCAATGGATGCTTCTCAGCAGTGTCTTTTAGCTGAATTAAAACCTTTATGCCTTTAATCTTGTGATGGAAGAGGTTCTGCCAATTCCCCAGATGCCCTGAAGGCATTTTTCCCATTGCGACTTCAATTTTTTTTCACCTACATAGCACCCATGCCCCCTTCGCCTGCAACTTTAAACATGTCACATTTGTGGTCACACAGCACATTTTTCAAATCTTTCTGCTTGGCTTTTAATGCTCTCAGTTCTCAGTATAAACTTGGTTAAAAGCAGCAAGGCGACATTCAAGCTACAGAATAAATGTTGTGCCGCCTTGAAATTCCCCCCCCCCCATCAATTTAATTAGTCCATTACACTCGAATTCAGCCTCACTCAAAATCTTAGGACATGGACAAAACATACATAAATTGTTTGCTAGGATGTACCATGAATGGCCTTGTAGTGATTTATTTTGATTGTCAACATGATTGGATTACCAGATGCTTAGGGCATTAGTAGGTTACTCTTTTGGATGTAATTCAGAGGGTATTTTCTTTTCTTTTCTTTTTTCTTAGACTGTGCATACAACAGAGGGTATTTTCAAAGAGAATTAATTAGGGGGAATATCTACTTTGAATATGCATAACATCATCCAATGGGGTGGAGCCTCAGAGAGGAAAAAAGTGAAGGAAGAGGAAAGAGTAAGTTGGATAGCCACATGCCTTTCTCGGCTTCTCCATACCCTGGGAGAGGAGCCATCAGCTGCTGTACTTGGTACCAAGCTCCTTCTGTGGCCTTTCCTTCCCGAGCAGGATGGACTGTATCTTTAATCAGTGACACCCAATATATCTTTCCCTCCTTCATTAGCGTTAGTTAGGCAGGTATTTTATAGCAGGCGTGAACCTGTAGCCCAGTTCCCAACACAGTCCTCGTTGGCAGGGGAGTGGAGGGCAGTAGTCTGTAGGCCTTCCAGTCTGATTAGACTGGTAATTATTATTACCAGAATCAGCCAGTGATCTCCATGTATAGTGTCTCAGCGATTCTCTAGCCCATTTCTTCACACTCTCCCAAGTTCTCCCCACAAATAGTTCTGAAGGTGTAAGAACCACATTGTTAAGTCTTCGCAGTGAAGACCCACTTATTAGGCCCCAGATTTCTAGACCACCTTGTTTTCCTGTACCAGAGATGGAACTTCAGGGCTTGTGCAGGCAAGGCAAGCTACCCCCAGCTTTGCATTGACTTTCATTTTTGAGACATGGTCTTGATAAGTTGCCTAGACTGGCCTTGAACTCACTCTGTAGCCTATGCTCCTCCTCTCCTTGACTGAACACAGACAGGGAGAAATTTATTTTGCTCCTATTTTCAAAGGATTAATCCCATCAAGGCAGGAAAGGAAGAGCACAGCATGTCTGTTCTTCTCATGACTTCCAAGAAGTAGAAAGAAGGGCCAGGACAAGGCATAGCTCTCAATCCCCACACCCCAGTGACATAGTTTCTTCCACTAGAACTTTCCTATTTCATAGTACCCCAATGCCATCCTATTCCTCAAGGCATCAGAGCATTGGCCTGGGAAAAGTCCCTGTTATCTGATCTTTTCTGAAGAAGACCTCCCAGGTATTCTGAAGCATCTCAGTGATGTCCTACGTGCTTCTCAATCTGAGTTGATAATTAAGATGAACTTCCACAGTGGTTGCTGCCATTTGCTCAGGGCTTTCCTGGGCTACTGCTGCTTATTCTGCCTCCCTTTGTTAGCTTAGCGGTCAGCTAATGGTTAGTCTGAGATTCCTACACAGCCTTGAACCAACGCATCTCCTGCCTCTGCTCAGCCTGCTGGGCTCACTCTCAATACACCAGCAGGTATTTTCTAACTGCCTCAGCCTGCATTTTCCTTTTGCAAAGGCCCTCAAGGTCAGTCAGAGGTGAGCAATTAGGGCCTTTTCAGAGTATCCTGGGGATTCTCATTGCCCTGCACACACACAGGGCTTTGCAGGTTCCTGAGAATATGCTGGAACTTTCTCTGTCTCCCTGTAAATGTCTCTTTCCCCAGCTCATTGTAAAAGGCTTGGAAGTCTCTCTTCAGCCCCAGCTGGAGAAGCTGCCTCCAACAGCTTCACCATTTAATCATTGCTGCTGGTGGGTTTCACAAATACCCTGGGTGCCGTATTGTCTGCACAGAGTGAGCCCCGAGTTATGTTACATGAGAAGCAGCCTGAGAATGCAGCTATCAGTGGTGTTCCAGAGGAACAGCAAACAATCCTCTAGGGTCATGGCTGGTGAACCTTCTGTCTTATTTGACCTTGATACTTCTGGGTTTCTGGTTTGCACAAATTCCATGCTTTCAAGGATTTTGCTTTTCAGGATAGGATACAGAGGTAGATGAAGATCAGGAGGAGAATGGGGTCAAGTTGAAACCCCCATGAAATTCATTGCTCTTTTATTTTTATTTTGTGAATGTGAATGTGTGCCTGTTAGCTGTGCAGCACATGCATGCAGTACTCACAGAGGCCAGAAGAGGGAGTCAGATTCTCTAGAACTGAAGTTTTAGGTGGTTGTGAGCCACTATGTGGATACTGGGAGTTGAACCCTGGTATTTTGCAAGAGCAACAAGTAGGCTGAGCCACCTCTCCAGTCCAAGTTCACAATTCTTACTAAGACCTTTTGCATGTGAGTGTGTTCATATATGTGCAAGTATATACATGGATGTGTGAGCATGCACGTGTGAAAACTAAAGTTCAAGCTTTAGTTGTACATTTCAGGGTTTTTTTTTTTTTTGAGACAGTCTCTCACTGATGTAAAATTTCTCAGTTAAGACAGACTGGCTGACCAGCATGCCCTAGGCCGTCTCAAACTCCCAACGCTTGGTTTACAAGCATGCACCACCACGCTTTGCTTTCTTTGTATGGGCTCTGGGGATTGAACTCAAATCCTTGTGAAGTCATGGAAGACCCAGGAAGATAGGGTGGTAGTATTCAGTATTTTGGGAGGGAAGGAAAATTGTTTCCAATTACCTGATGGCTCCAAAAGACTTTAAAAAAATGAAGGTGAAGCAAAGACCTTCCTGGGTGCTCACAGCTGGAGAGAAAATACCAGAGGGGAAATGACCAAAGAAAGAAAGGCTCCATTTCAGCTTACAGTTTGAGGGGATGCCGTCCATCACAGTGGGGAAAGCATGAGGTCACACGTCAGACCTAATTAAGGAGAGAGATGGATGCCGATGTTCAGCTCACTTTCTCATCTCCACTGCTCCAGGACCCCAGCCCCAGGAGCATCTACAGTCAAAGTGGACCCCCTCAGTTAACTCAGTCTAGAAAAGGACTCATGGTCTTGCCAAGAAGTTTGTTTCCCTGGGAATTTTGGATCCTGTGAATCTGACAGTCAATATCAGCCATGTACTAGTTAGTATTTTTGTCAAGTTGATAGAGCCATCTGGGAAAAGGGAACCTCAAATGAAAAACTGCCTCCATTAGCTTGGCCTCCAGGCAAATCTGTGGGGACATTTTATTGATGACTGCTGGGAGAGGGCCCAACCACCCGTGGACAGTGACACCCCTGAGCTTGTGGTCTAAGGCTGTATAGGAAAGCAAGCTGAGTAAGCCGCGGAAAGCAAGCCAGTAAGAAGCATTTCTAGCAGGGTGGTGGTCGCTCACGCCTTTAATGCCAGCACTCGGGAGGCAGAGGCAGGCGGATCTCTGTGAGTTTGAGGCCAGCGTGGTCTACAAAAGCTAGTTCCAGGACAGGCTCCAAAGCCACAGAGAAATCCTGCAACGAAAAAATAAAAACAAAAACAAGAAGAAAGAAGAATGAGGAGGAGGAGGAGGAGAGAGAGGAGGAGGAAGAGAGAGAGGAGGAGGAGGAGAAGGAGGAAGAGGAGGAACAGCACCTCTCTATGGTCTCTGCTTCAGTTCCTGCTTCTAGGCTCCTGCCTTCACTTCTCTCAACAATGGGTTATAACCTGAAAACTCAAACAGACTCTTCCTCCCTGCATTGCCTGTGGTCATGGTGTTTATCAAACTGGGATGAACCATTACACTAGGTGACTACAAGGGGTTGTGTTGTTCCCTGATCTTCCAAACAAGAAACACCATGGGGAAGCTCTCAGTGTCTGTGCTGCTGGGGTTCTATTTAGGAAGTGGTTCCCTGTGCCAATGCATTCAAGTATACTTCCCACTTTCTCTTCTATAAGGTTCAGTGTGGCTGGCTTTATATTGACGTCTTTGATCCATTTGGATTTGAGTTTTGTACATGGTGATAGATATGGGTCTATTTTCATTTTTCTACGTGTTGATATCCAGTTATGCCAGCACCACTTGTTGAATATGCTTTCTTTTTTCCATTTGATATTTTTTGCTTCTTATATCAAATATCAGGTGTTCAAAGATGTGTGGATTGATATCTGGGTCTTCTATTCGGTTCCATTGGTCCTCCTGTCTGTTCTTATGCCAAAATTAACCCATTTCTATTAATCTGTGTGTCATCACAAGGCTGTGGCCTACTGGGTAAGGTTCTGGCATTTAGGCATCTGTCTCCTTTGGCAACTACATGGCCTTTCCCTGAGTCTGCCTACTTTCTTTCTATATCTCTGTTTGGATTTCTGCTTTACTGTACTAAGCCATTGGTCGAAACAGCTTCTTTAATAGCCAATGGCAATAAAATATATTCATAGCATACAGAGAGGAATCTACATCACCAGGTAGATGGCAAACAAATAATAACAGATTTTGAACAATGCTATAACCCCACAGACCTCTGTGGAACACTTAACTCAAAAGCAGGTTCCATGCTTGTCATCTGAGTGGTCTGAAGGATGGATCTCAGGATCTGCCTTAAGTTCATCTGTATCCACCTGACCAGTGTCCCAGGAAATACTTTCTCTTTCCACAGTGGAGCAAAATTACAAAGTGTAGCCAAGAATTTTCAGTATCTAGAAATTGAATAGCAAACTCTGAATGACTGGTGAGGTAAAGGAGAGTCACAGAGACAATGAGAAAACACAGAAATGAATGAATTAGCTTACCAGAACATATGGGATCTGAAAAATGCTTTGGCAAGAGGGAAATTGAAGGCTGAGAAGATCCATTTCAAAAGAAGAAGAATCCCAAGTCAATAACCCAAACTTCCTCTTTAAAATACTGAGAAACTGGAGAGCAAATGAAGCCAGCCTACTCAGAGTGAAGGAAATGATGGAGGTTGCCACTGAGGGTCATGGAACAGAGAACAGAAAATCAAAAATGAAGGTTGATAAAAACCAAACAATGATTCATTCCAAAGATCCACACAATCGACTGATCTTTAGTCAAACTGATGAAGCCGGAGAGAACAACAAAAGAAGATACTAAAACTGAAGCGGGGGTGGAGGGGTGATTGCCAATTGCACAGACAGAAGGAGGGAGGAAGCAGAATACGGTGGATGCTGTGCTCCAGCAAATTAGTGCCCTTTGTTCCTAGAAAGATGGAAATTCCCGACTCATGGAGAATGAAAATGTGGGAAGACACTGAATTGGTATTCTAAAAACTATGCATAAAGAGAGTGGAGGCCTCTGTGCCTTCACTGATGAATGCTGCTAAGCATGTCAGCAGGCGTTAATAGCAATGCTTTACAAATTCTTCTGAGAGGTAAGTGAGAAGGAGATACTTCTCAGTCACACTGCCTGGTCACTCCAGGACGGCACCATCACCCTGATCGCCACACCAGACAAAACATTTCAGTGTAATTCTGCTGCTCTTTTAGATACAGGTGCAAAAGTCTTTGAGAAGGTACCAGCAAACCATGTCTAGCAATATGTAAAGACTCACCTGCCAAGACAAGGTAAGGCTTCTCCCAGAAATGCCAGGGTATGGGACACGTACAAATAAGTGAAGGCAATCATTTATCAAATCCGTGAAATCAAGAAGTGTCAGCGTGATAACCTGAACAGGTGTAGAAAAAGTAATTGGCAGGATTCGACACCTGTGGGATGAGAGCATCCGCAAAGCAGAGCAACAGGGAGACCCTCACCTATGTCAAACACCTGAAAGCCAGCCGCGAGACTGCACCTAATGGTCACAAAGAGACCAAGCTCGCCCTGTGACGAGTAGCAAGACAAGGGTGCCCAAAACGCTCTAGTTCATTTTCTCTTGTGATAAAACACTCTGACTGTCTGGTTTACACTTCCAGGTCATAGTCCGTCACCAAGGGTCATCTGGGCAGGACCTTAAGCAAGAACGTGAGGTAGAAACCATGGAGGAATGGTGCTTGTTGGCTGGCTTTCAGGATCATGCTTAACTAGCTTTCTTCTACACCCAGAGAATGGTGTTGCCCACACTGGGCTGGGCCCCATGGCATCAATTGTCAGTCAGGACTATCTCCCACAGACATGCACAGGCCAATTTGATCTGGGCCATCCTTCAGTTGAGACTCACTTTTTGGGTGACTCCAGGCCATGTCAAGTTGAGGGCCAATATTATCTGAGACACGAAGCTTAGCATTTCCATTCAGTCCTGTGTTGGAGACTTCACCAGGAAAAACAGAAAGGGAGGTGAAATAAAACCCACCTTTGTTAAAGGCAACAAGACTTTATGTGGAGAAAAATCTCACAGCATCCACTAAAAACCCATTCAGATAGAGAAATGAGTGCAGAGTCAATATGTAGTAATTGCTTATTTCCATACACTTTTAATGAGCATTTCAGAGACAAATTTAAGTAAGTGGCATCATCTCATGGTGGGACTGTGTGGAATTTCCCTCGTTCATACTGGCATGTCAAGTGATGTTGTCATTATGTTGTTCTTGCTCAGACAACCATGTTGTTGAGATGTCAGGAAAGCATTTTTCCTGTCCAGTCTTGGGTACACTATCTAGCCACTGGCAGCTTGAGCCTGGGGCTCTTCCAGTCTTTCCACCACCGATCCCATGAATTTCCCTGAGATTTAAGTGTAGGGACTACACTGCAGACACATCCATTGCTGTTAAACACTTCATAGTCTACATTTGGACCAGTTGTGAATCTCTGTGCACATAGTCAGTGGAGAGAGAGAGTAGAGAGAGAGAGAGAGAGAGAGAGAGAGAGAGAGAGAGAGAGAGAGAGAGAAAGAGACTATTTTTTAATTAGAATAAATATTCTTTTTCTGAGAGATGGTGCTATCCAGGGAGAAGCTCCTGAATAGATTCTCCCAAGTGGTGAGCCTTGAACACATACACATATAAGCAATGCTAAATGGATGCAGTAGATTGCAAATACATGTGTATATGTATACATATGTATATGTGCAAACACACATATGCATACATATGCATGTACATATAACAATAATTAAAGAAGAGGGGGGACATGGGAGGAGTTGGGTGGATGAACGGGGTGAGTGAGGTAGATGCAGTGCTTGTGTACCAAGTTCTTAATAAAAGTTTAAAAAGAAGAAAGAGACTTCATTTATAACAATTCTAAAACCAAAACGCTGGGTGGCCAGAGAGAAGGCTTAAGAGCATTGGCTGCTCTTCCATTCCTTGCACCCATATGACCTCTCATAACCATCTGTAGCTTCAGTTCAAGGGGATCCAACGCCCTCTTCTGGACTCCACGGTCACTGCATGCATGTGGTGCACACACATGCAGGCAAAAACCCTTTCATGTAAAAAGAAATGCTTACAAATGAACTGAACAGAATATGTTTACAACTTATGCGTGAAAGAATTATAAAAGATGTTCCTAAAAAGAATAATATAGTGCTCGCTTTGGCAGCACATATACTAAAATTGGAACGATACAGAGAAGATTAGCATGGCCCCTGCGCAAGGATGACACGCAAATTCGTGAAGCGTTCCATATTTTTAAAAGTTGGAAGCCAGGGGCGGGGATAGAGGTGGGAGGTAGGGGAGCAGGGGAAGGGGAGAGGGGGAAGGAGAAGGGAGAAGGACTGGGGAGAGCTTGGGGGAGTGGGAGGGTGAAGATGGAAGAAAGGTGGACATTGGAGAAGGGAATAAGATATCTACATTAAGAGAATCATTTTAGGGTTGGCAAGATACTTGGCC